>JAAEAF010005250.1:0-79675 GCA_011037195.1 Triatoma infestans
TGCAGGAGGTAAGAAGAGATACATTGTACTGAAGTGGTAAAGCTTGCAGCTACTGTCCCCCCCGAACACACCAAAAATCTTTTCCCAGGAAAATATTACCAATAAAGTGATAGTTAATTATAAATGTAGATAAAATAAGAAGTTTAAAGAAAATCGTTGGAGCCGTTTTTGCCAAAATTGCGAAAAACTGTGGGAAAAAAAACCTATTAAAAAGTAAAGTCACACTTCACGTAGATGGATTTTGTCCGAAACTTCGGGTCAGATGCGATGATAGTCCTAAACGGAGTAGCAAGTTTGGGCATCTTGTGATTTTTCGTTTTTGCTACAGAAACACACACTCATTGTGTGGGAAACATTTTCTGGGAACCTCAAGACATGTGTTTCCCATGAAATACTCATGTTCGAAAATTTGACGCAATTGCAACACTTTCTTTTACGAGAAATGTAGAAAATAATAACATAAAAAATAAAATGAAATATTGAAAAAAGGACCCTTTATCCGGACCGATTTTTAGATGCTACTATTTAAAATTCTCTTGGACTATAAAACATAAAACGGCAGTGGCGAATGTAATTTAAGAATTACATCTAGTTTTATTTAGAAGGAAGTTATAATCAAGGCAGAGTTACAACTGTTCTGATTAATTCATCTTTTGCTTAGATGTACGCATGTACTCATTTGTAAAACTGCTTTATTGGATGAATTTTTCTCTGACAGCATCCAGATTTCTAGACTACCTCTAATAAAATTAAGGTCCTTGTACGTTATAAATGCAACATTCCCTTCAGGAAAATCGAAAAGAAACTAAAATAACCAATTGAAATCTTAAAAGTCTAATATTTCACAAATAGGTCTAGTAATCAAATCAGTTTCATCTAGTGATCATAGTCTGCGGAGAAAAGTAAAAAAGTGAAAAAGAATCCTTGATATTAGATCTGTAAAGCCAAATCGACAGTGACTTTGAAACCTATTGTGGCTTCCTGTAAGGCAGTGTATGAACATTTCTTTTTGGATGTACTAAACCAAGCGCCACAACTTTATTGTGAATCTGTGGGCAGAGGTCAATGGCATCGTAGCTCTTGGAAGTTTAGAAATGGACGAAAGTAGCAAAGGTATGAGATTCCACACTAAGTTGTCGATCTAAGTTGCACACATCAATTACAGGCCCCATGTTTAAAATATGTACGTTTTGGACTGTCCTGTAGGAGTTGTTCATGTAGCTAGAATGAGATACTCGCAGTAGCACAGAGATATTTGAAGAAGTGACTATTCTAACGACTCCAGTAGGGGGCAATTTCTAAGCTTCTATTCTTTTGTATTATGTACAAGCACATAAATATGATCTAAATCCTAGTCTGAAAATCGATTCGCAATTACGTAGTAAAGTTTACAAAATAGTACACATTTCACATTTCAATCTCTCAGGGAACATTCGTGAATGAGAGAATTCGACCCCGTATAACTGAACATTCCAAACTAAACTCAGTAGTTGAGTATTAGGAGAATTAAGACAATGAAAATTAAAAGTACGTTATATAAAAGCACAAAGCATGGCAATTCTGTTTGACTGTAATAGTAGGAATAAATGAAATAGAAAATCAATAATGCTGAAAATAGAAATAACTATCAAAAAACATAGAGAAATAGAAAATAATTTTTATATAACAATAGAGTGATTTAATGGAGTAGGCCCCGTGCCACTCGCCATTAAAATTTTCTGCACCCCTCTAAAGTTGTTTAAATAAACTGTGATCAAACAGTAAATTGGAAGTGAGTTTAAGTTTTTTTTTTGTTTTTTTTTGCCGTATTCGATTTCGCAATACTGCTATAGTAAAGAGAAGTAAGCGAGTGGTTCTCCTGCGTCCTCGCCGCCGGGGCTGGTAACGGAGTAGCGATTTGATGATTCCGGGCTAAAGGGAGAAAACAAGATTTTAGTGAGAGAGGGGTTGAGACAACTTACCGCCTAAGATGATCAGGGCATCACATTTGGTAAAACAGTACCTATCAATGATATATTCCCTCGCGCACCGGATATCCCTGAACTTCCTTTCATCGAACGATGAGAGCGAGGCACCGATTACGAATAGTAAAGTAGAGAACAATGAGGTCGAAACTGACATCCCGACGGAAGGACATGAGCCAGTATACAGCACGGTGCAACAAACGGTAAATAATATCGCTAGCAGACCGTGTGGGATAATGTGGCCTGACGTTCAAGAATGAACGTGGTTTGAAGACCCATATTTCGAAGAAGCATCCTAAAGAAGCAAACGAAATGAAATTAGACGGTATACTAAAGAGGAAAACGCCTTCGGAAAAGAAAGAACAATTGATTAGCAAAAATATTAAAGCTGAAGTGGATCAATTTAAAAGTATTTTGAAGAGTGGCTCCCGGTTTAGTCCAATCAATTTTGACGGAGTTATGTCCGAGTTCCTTAAGTTTCTATGTGAACCAAATAGTAATCTGCCAGGACTTAAGCATCCAGCCGTGCGCTACTACAAGATGCGGAAAAATAAAAAAGAGAACATGGCAAGTAAAGGAACTCGTTTAGCAAGCAATCCCCAAAGAGCAAATAAGGCTGCTAGGAGCCGGCGGCGTGAACAATATGACTATGAGGTAGCTCAATTTAATTACTACAATCGCCGGAGAAAAGTGGTGCAAAATGATGGATGCAGATGCTCCAAAGCAATGCCCTATTAGTATTAAAGAAATTGAAGCTCACTTCAAGAAAACCTTTGAAAATGCTAACGATAGAGTTCGAGAAGTATATGAAACTGCTCCAACATTTTCGGAGTTCACAAGTATACAGCTTCAATCGGTTCATAAAGCCATTAAATCGACTTCCTTGGATACTTCCTCCGGACCTGACGGAGTGTTAATCCGTACAGTGAAATCGTTGGATATAGCGCATATTATTAAGATTATCGCTGAGATTATGCTGCTAAAGTCCGTTGTCCCCTACCCTCTTCGCCAGGGACGCACTATTCTTGTTTATAAGGGAAAAGGCGAGGCCAACCACATCTCCTCATGGCGGCCCATAACAGTCTATTCAATTATACGACGGATAATAGAGAAAGTATACGACACAGAATTGCGACGCCAGTTGAACTTTCACCCATGTCAGAGAGGGTTCATAAAGGGTCTTCCAGGATGCCACGTTAATGCTAGGATTATTAACGCCGTCCTAAAGGATGCAAAAGAGAAGAAACAGAATAGTGTGGTCGCGTTTATGGACGTTACCGGCGCCTTCGATAACGTTGGACATCACCATGTGGTGAATTCTTTAGAGAGTAAAGGGGTTTCAACTGATTTGAAGAATATTATAGCAGCACTCCTTGAAAGTAATATAATAACGATAGGTACAGGCTTAGCAAAAACAAAGCCAATGGAGGTGAGAAGGGGTGTGCCGCAAGGAGGGCCACACTCACCTACACTCTTTAACCTGGCCATTGACCACCTTTATCGCGAGATATGCGACCAAACGTTTGCCAGTCAATTCGGGTATAAGCTTCATGACAATAGAGTAATTCTGTCGGGCTTTGCCGATGATCAGGCGATTACTACTCATAATATCTATGAAGCCCAACGTGTGATTGACATGGTACAGAAAATCTTAAGAGAAAAAGGTCTGTCCGTGAATCCTAAGAAGAGTACAGGAATTGTAATCAACGGCGGAAAGCTCTCTGCTGGCGTGATACGGCTGGAGAATGGAGAAGAGATCTCTTGCATAGCACAAGAGGAAAAAATAAAGTATCTCGGCTGTAGTTTTAACGGGGAACTAGTAATTAGTGACAGCGCACTGATGAAATTTAATGATAACGTGAACAAGTTAGTGGCATCAAGCCTACTAAAGCCCGACCAGAAGCTTAATGTCATAAATCAGTATTTATTCCCTGCTCTCACGTACCCCCTTCAAACTGCACCTCTCACAAAGTTATCCCCTGCAGTGCTGGACGGTCTGGATACCGTGATTCGTCGTAGCGTCAAAGCAATGATTGGCTTGCCTGCCAACACAGCCACGGCAATGCTGTATGCCCCACGGCGTCACCGAGGGCTTGGGTTGCTTCGTTGCATCTGGGAAGCACCCTTGCAGCAGTGGTCCATGGCTCAGAAGTTGGCCAAAGTTGACGATTCTTTTTTTCCAGTCTACCTTCGCGTATAGCCACGAGGTTAAGGAATGTGCGGATAGGCTGGGCCTGACAATGTCAATGTTGAGGATGCCCAAAATTTAAGAAGGATAAGGCAACAGTTAAGAGAAAAGGCCTTTGATGAGTGGGCAAGTTGCAAATGGCAAGGCTACGGTGTCCAGCATTATAGAGACACTACGTATGGGAATAAATTTGTCTGTGAAAAACAATTATTGTCTGGATCTGAGTGGACGAATGCACTGAAGCTGAGCTTTAATTATGCTCCACTCCGCGGTGTGCCAGGCGTCGGCAATCAGGCGATGCGAGATGTTGGGCTCCTCTGCCGCAAATGCGGAAGAGAGACCGAAACTCCAGCCCATGTGCTGGGAAAATGCCCGAACAACATGCTCCTCGTCACTCGCCGACAGCACAATGTCAAACGTAGGGTCATCGAGTTATTAAAGGAAAAAAGGATATGCATGCTATGGGGAAGTCTACTGTGTTGACATAGACGGCGCCTCAAGATACGCAGATACAGTAGCGTTCGATAAGGACAGTCCATCTGCGTTAGTTGTCGACCCTACGGCTAGGTACGAGAGCAACGATCCAGACCAGGCCAAGCGGATTAATGAAGAAAAGAGAGCGATTTATGAGTAGTGCGTTAACTTTCTCCAAGAAAAGTTCCTACAAGAATTTGGAGAAAGGAACTTTGCAGTTCACGGTTTATGGTTCGGCTCACGGGGGGCAATCCCAGTTGCTACTGCTGAATTTTTTTATAATGTCGGCATTGACAAAGGGAATTTGACCCGGCTGGCGGTGCAAATTATCTTGGATTCCTTGGGAATCCTCCATAATCACATCTACAGTCATTGAGAAATAGTATTATTTAAGGCCCTACGTATTGAGTTTATTTATGTATGTTTCATTCTTATTTCGCTTATTCTTTGCGCTATTTACTTTAGTTTTGTAACGTTTGTGTCTTTTGGACTTGAGATTGTCTCATGAAGATAGATTAGTAATCTGTGTTTTGTATAGCAACTCAATGAAATTGAGCAGCCATATCGACTTGGTTTGTCGCTGTAATCTCTACTAGCATTTTGCATACCATAAATTTATTACATAAGGAAATCAGGAAAAATAAAAAATTTGGAGATTCACTGAATCCAATAAAATTATGAAAGATTCAAAGCTAACAATGAAAATATTGTAAGAAGAGTATGTTTATAAACAGTTCTATCTGACGTGATAAATTTGCGATAGAGTTATGGAGAAGACAATAAATTATTAGAAGACATTAATGCTTTGTGCAGAAACACTCTTCATCTTCTTACAAATTTCATAGAAGTGTAAATCTCGAGTAATTATTTTTATGAGAGCGGCCCCGAAAATTCGCACGCAGATCACAATGTGAAGTGCATAGAATATTTATCTAGGGTCATCTTTGCGCCTAATCTACCTTTATGTATAGAATCTTTCACGATCTTCAAATCATTTATGAGATTTGTCTATTCATATCTTCTTTCTCTTTTTTCTTCTGTTTTTGTAAATGAAACAATAAAAGCAACAAGTGTTTGTTTTATTGAGGAACAAATAACAGATTCTCCCAAAAGAAAATAAATTTCGATTTAATTTCAGTTGTTTTTAGGTAAACTTATACTGAATTTTTACAATTTATGAAACATTATTGACGTAACTGAGGGTGCCTCAATGCTTTGATATATTTTTCTTATGTGTTAAATCTGGCAATGACATCGCAGCATAAATCAATAAATCATCAGAGACATTTTCCGTGGTAGCCTGCTTCATTTTGTGGTCATCGACCGGTTTCGGGCGTTCGCCCATCTTCAGGATGCGCTTTTCAGACAGTGTGACAACACAGACTTGCACAAAGCAAATTCAGTTTTACACACAAAATGAAGCAGGCTACCACGGAAAATGTCTCTGATGCTTTCCAGCTCTGCGGAACCAACCACCACAACTAAATCAATAAAATTCGTTGTACAAAGTTTTACACGATTAAATTCAATAACTTGATACCAAGCACAAAATTTTAATGTTACGTGAAAGTGAAACAAGAAGTTTGAAATAAAGTGGAATATAATTTCTGTGGTAAAAGTGTACTTGTTGCTTGTTGATTAAACATTACAAACCACAGTGAAGATATTGTCAGAGGTGACCTATAATGTTAAATGGTAAGTCGTTCATAAGTGTGGGTCTTGAAGTCGCAAAAGATCCGCCAAAATGCTTCAACCTACCATCCGACTATACTATTTTAGATTGAAATTCTGCTGAAACTTCCTCACACTTGGGAATGACTTCAGGGCTCGATTCCCGTGAGGGCAGAGTCGATGTTGACCCACATCGTGAGAAAAAGTGGGGAGCAGAATGTTTTTTCGCCCTAGGAGCCACTGTAGCTCACTGACTGTAGCCACTGCCTTCACTGTCCGGTGAATAAATTTGTAACAAGAGGCACTATCAGGAGATTGGAATTGCACTGAGAAGGCTCCGAACCTGGGGATAGCTATATGGTCCCAGAGAGGCTTTGTATAGCATATCCTCCCCTCATGCGATTAACAAAAAATTACGATTTCCTCGAAAGTGCTATTTCCGTTTATTATGCGATCCTATCATGTTATAACATTACTTTCAGATATTGGAGAATATATAATAAGAAAATTGTTTAACCAGGGCTGCGACTTTAATAAGTTTCTCATTTTCCGTTTTTCTGAATGATGATTTCAACGAGTTCCTTTAACTTGGTATTCTATATAAATATATAGGAAATTTAAAAATTATAAATAAATTAAAAATATATAAACATAAAAATAAATTAAAAAAGAAAAGAATTAATTCAAATATATATATATAGATAAGAGAGAGAGAGAGAGAGCTCATTTTTCCGGGTAAGCAGATTTTAGTCGTGTGAGTGTTTCACAGTAGACTTCTTTTTTTAAATCTGGTGAGAAACAATCACAAGGCTTTCTCTGACTACAGTTTACAGAAATGTAATTGACAATTTTTTTCAAACTTATAATTTTATACTAAATGATTATTTGTCCCCAATCTTATATCAAGAGGAGAACCTAAATTTAATAAAATGAATTTTTTGAGGAATGTATAACCTCCTGATTCGCGTTTTCTAAATAAACTTTCTCCATTTTCTAAAATCCACTTTTTTGGACGCCTCAAAACTTGTTTCCGGTGAAAACTGGATATCGAAAAATACACACGATCACAATACTTCCTCTTACTAGGAGTAAGATAGAGAATAAGTACATTCCAAATAAAATATAACCCAACTATTTAAATTGTATATAATAGCGAAAAAAGAAAAGAAATAAAGAATTTAAAAAAAAAAATCGTCGATAAAAATGGAATTTAAGGAGCAAAACAGACAAAACTGGTTTAACTTCAGTCGTTTAACAGGTCGTTTGTTCGTCTTTTTTTTCAATTCTATTTTGTAAATTGACTGTTGGCGAATTTCTTTATTTGCCTTTTTTTTTTTTCTTTTTCTTGTTTAAATAAAATTTAAATTAATCTATACAAAATAAAAATAAAATAATTTATAGCTAATGTTAAATGCAAGTTTGTAAAACATCTACTTTACTCTTAGAATGTCGTTCTTAAAAAAAAAAAGAAATAACTTATCGAAAACAGCTGACTCTAGAGGTTTCTCTTATTTCTTAATAATACTTAAATTGTGGAAACCATTTACCGGTCCAACGATTACGAAAACAATAAAACTCATATTTTGCGTAATAAAAATAAAAATTCTGTTGTGTTGAAAATCTCTCATATGTTTTACTCTTGCTACAAATTAATACAATTCAATTGACAAATTTTCCTTAAAAAGTGCAAACTTTAAAGCATGTGCTCTCTGTCCAAACCAGCAGTTTGTAACGGCAGTTTAATTTCAAATAACCAAAAATAATTTTTTTCCGAAAAATGTTTCTAACAAAAGTTATCGGTTTATAATTGTTGTTCACAGCATTCCAAGTTTAAACAAAATCGTTGTGGCTGGCTTACTATAAGATTCCAAATATCCCAAGCGTGAAGTAATTGTAAAGTCGTACTTCCCTCTGGTTAACAGTTTTTTTTTTTAATTTAGAATTCTTGCAAAGCTTCTAAAGTACCTCAATATTATGTAAGTGGAAGAACCAGCTATAGGTGAAAAAAAAACCTAGAAAATATTACAAATAAAATGTTAGAAGTTTATGTAAATAGAAAGTATACAAAATTTGAATATCGTTGGAACGTTATCGAGAAAATCAGATGCGGTTTCACACCTAATCGGAATAAACACACACCTGTGCTAAAAATATTTTTTTCTTAGGGGATCTCAAAAATATATTTCCGATGAAAACTCAGTTTCGAGAATTTGAGATATGGAATACTTTTTACTAGCAGCAAGAGAAAATAAAATTAGATTTTGTGAAATAGGATGACGATATATTTGTAATAACGGTTTTCTTTTTTTATGCATTTCCTTTCGCACTCGTAACCGACTTTTGAAATTAAGTTTACATCGGAAGTGCAACTATTGAGGAAAAACTGGTTGAAAACCTTCTGTATAGGTGTGTGATCAGCATGACTCAACGTAAAAAAGGAAAATCATAGAAACTGATAATTAGAATTTCTAGGGGACCCCACGTTGTATGTGTCCGGAAGCTGAACTTTTCTGAATATACTTTTTTTTCACCTCTATCTTTCACCTCTAGATATGGTTGTTAGCGCTCTGAAATTTAAATTCAGAGCTTGTTACCTATTGGACTCCAGTGTCGTGAAAAAAAATGGGAGCTGAATTATAGCCGAGTCTAGGTAGCGACGGCCAGAAATTTTATTTTGAAATTTACAATCTGAATAACACATTCATATGTACAATAAGTAAATAAGATAAAAGATATCTTGGTGTGAAGAGCAGGAGCAGAGAAACTACACAATGGTTGCATTATCTAGACGCCGTATGGATGCTTGATCAATTACGCAGGAAATCTCATCGCCATTGGCGTTTCAAACGGCGTGGAGATTGTCAAGATCCAAGGTAGAGGCAAGGGATTGTACAAATTGATTAGAGCAGTGAGAGAGAGCGGTATGGTATTTGAAGTATTTTGTCTTCGCAAATTGTTGCACGAAAGGGATGTTGAGATCATTAGGGAGAGTACAATTTGTGACATAGAAAGGAGTGTTATCTGTCGGTATAGTTTGGATTGGAAAGTCTGAATCGTTCGTATGTTTGTAGGTTTGGCTGAACCCACAGAACAAGTCAAAATAGTTTTGAATATGGTTATATATAATAGTCTTTTCAATTTCGTTGGTAATTTAGATCGTCTTCCGAAAAGTCTGTAAAGAAGTTTGGCGCGTTTATACTTTCAGCCTTGTACGTAAAAATCGAAGGGCGATCAGTCTCTAGGAACAAGATATAATTAGGGGTATTTATGGGAAACGTGAATATTTTTTAAAGAAAGTATTTCTGAAATGCTTCTATCCCTCATACTGAATGTATCCACACACTTGAGAGGCGTAACATATAATTGCTCGACTCCGTGCCTTGACACAATATTAATTTCTTATTTAAATTAATATTTTTGTTAGTGAAATATTTTTGGACCAGAATTTTATTAAATTTGTATTTTGAAGAATTCCGAGAATTCCATTTCAGTACAATTTACAGTTGTACCAACTATACAATATTAAGGATTTTTTTTTTTTTTTGTGGTATAGGGCATTGCTACCAAACACAGATTTTTTTAAATATATTAAAAAAGTAAAGTTGCTATTTAATTTTTCTTACCATTCAATTCCGAGTCTATTTTCTGCCTGCAAATAGGTGGTTAAACGAGTATATTGGTCCGCCTGTAAAACCTGCATTAATTGTGGATTATGAGGAATTTCAAATACCAAAAAGGATTTTCTTTAAACATTGTGAGTTTTCCTTGCGTGTATACCTAAATTATTGAAAGGATACATTTAGGAAAACGATTAAAATTTTTGAGCTATTTAGGTGGTTAATTGTAGCTTTATTTATGGGAGTTTAATTCAAAAATCCTTAATGATATCGGTAGCTATAGGCGTCCATTGTGATAAAGAAGTAAATGCTAGGAATTGTGGAAAGTATCGATTGAAATAATTGCGTGGCAAATAAAGGTGCAACTCAACGCAAAATGCTTTCACCATCACCACTTTTAATGGAAGTAACCCTAAAGAAGACAAATATGCTTAAGCATATCTTCAAAAAAAATCACCATTTAAACAACTTCATATTTAAACAATGCCAGATGAAACTTAAATGCTGAATCATAATTTCCATCCTTTACTTGAGATTGGAATTCTTCCTTAACTGTCCCACTAAAGGGAGAAATTGTATCCAATTTAGAACCAATAGAATTGGTTAACTTCAATTATAATGTTATTTTGAAAAATTGTATAATTCTTTTTCAATTATAACAAATGGAACTGAATTTGAATTTATTAAAATAAAAGTTTGAATTTTTTCTAATTCTTTCCTTTGATTCGCTTCATTCTCTTAATTTCTAAAAACTGTAATAGAACGTATAAAGTAAGTTTAAAAAAATATCTATTGTTAAAAAAATATTAATATGGAATTGTAATAACCGTTGCCAGCTTCAAGGCTGAAATTCTTTCTTTTTTTATTTAAAGATAGAATGATTAGACACAGAAAATGTAACCTTGTTTTTTACATTAAAATGAACTACCTACAAATTATTGTAACACCGAAATATTTTACAGAGATAATATAATTACAATATAATGAATATATTAAATTCTATTAAGAAATCTTTGTTGATCCAAGAAAATTCTGCGACATAATGTAAACTTATACTGTAATCTGGTACATGAAATGAAAAAAATAGAAGAAATATTTTAGAAAATTTCAGGATGGAAATTTATTAGTAACGAAGGAGGCTGGAATAGAAAACATATGAGTTTTTAAGATAACCTTCTTGTTTTAAAAATTTAAAAAAAGAAAAATTAAAAATAAAGTTTAAATCAATAATATCCAAACCATAAATAATTTAACAATTATTAAAACTGCTCACAAGTAGCATGAAAAAAATCGATTATAGAACAAATAAGATTTTCTCCTACTGCATTTCACAACTTCCTGGCTACAAACTCTCAATTTTTACAACACAATATCATGCCATAATAAATTGAAATCGACCTTCGAACGACGCGTTACTGCTTCAGCAGAAACCCCTGAAAATAGTTTTTTTTGGGAAAAATGTTAAAAAATCTGGGAAGATTGGAAAAAGCAATACGATGAGTAAAAATAAAAAAACCTGATTACAAACACGCTCATTACTCACTCACTGGAATTTTAATTCATACAATTTCTTCAAATTGTTTATTAATCGTTTAGTTGCTTTCACTAATATAGATGGAGGGCAACTGAACGTGTTAGTTTTTCGGATACACAGGTATCTGAATTGCCATCAAACCCTTGTTTTGGAGATGAAACTCGGGCCTCCTCAGAATCCAATTGAGGACACTTTGTACAGTAAAATGTTACAAACTGAAATAATAATTGTTATAAATAAAACATAATAAAACTTTTCAAATATTGGGGTGTAACAAAATTCTGTGCGTTTTTTTTCTTTTTTTCTCAACAGTATTTCACTAAATTACTTTAGTAAATACTAGTTTACCAAAAGTTTCTTATTAAGTACCCCTTTTACAATTTAAGAAATGGCCTAGTTGAATCTAGAAATTCAGGCGATTTCGTATCGCTACGTTAAAATAAACTATTTCCACAAATGCCGCTTCTGAAAATAATGAAGTAGAGAGGAAAGACTGTGCAGATCATGGGCTGCACAGATCTGATTCACAAAATTTGGAGAGGGTGATATGAGCCTGGTAAGTAAGTAAGCTTCATCCAAGACCTCTCACTTTAGATTCAGTACTTCTTGCGGCTGCTGTAGAGATAAATCATTGCACCTGCTACAGAAAACTTTCATCTGAATTAGGCATGTCCGATTCAACTATTAACCGCCTCCTGTGTGAAGCCGCCATAGTTCTCAGCAACTGCCGAAACATACACGTCAATTTATGCCCCACAAATCCCTTCAACGGCGAGTTGAAGTCTTTAAAAACTCTTCTTCAAAACCGGAATGATTTTCGTTTCATCAAACGAATTATTATTTGCGATGAAAAGTTGGTTTATTTCGACAACGTAAAACACAAACACCTTTCACATTACGCCAACCAACTGTGCGGTCTCCCGAAGAGAAAGATTTGAGATAAAAGTGATGGATCTAAGGGGGCGGCATTCATTTTGAGCTGCTTTCTGATGGTCGTGCGATCAGAGCTAAACTTACTCTACCCAGTCAAAAGAAGTACACTCCATTTTGGCTGCAAAATATCCCTCCTGAATTAATTGAAAAAGTGTACTCCTTCAACACGACAACGCAAGGCCATAAAAACGTTCACAGTAATTAAAGATTTCAATTTTGAGCTCCTCCCTCACGCAGCTTACTGCCCAGATTTAGTACCCTCTGATTACCATCTCTTCCACTCCATGGCCCACTTTTTATATTGTAAACATTTACAAATACGAAGGATGTGAAAACGGGATATTTGGAGTTTTTGCCTCCACAGATAGCTTCAGGTATCGGAAGAACTTCGAATTGTTGCCATAGAGATGAGTTCAAATTGTAGAAATGACGGCCTGTATTCTGAGGAGTAAGCTCAGTAAGTAAGTCAACAAACTATTTTTGAATTGTAAGGTGAAAAACGCAGACTTTTGTTACACCATTATATAAGTGAAGTTAATATTCGGAGCCAATGCGAATCTTTGGACCCATTTCTTTTGAAAAATCATTCATTTAAGTCATTTATTCTTCATCAGACTATTTATCTTCTTCGTGAGTTTCTTTATCATCCAAAATTTCTTCATCATTATTATTCACTTTTTTAATTTTTTAATTTTATCGTTTTATCTTCTTCAGATTCTTCACCATCCTTAATTTCTTCATCACTATTTTTATCGATAGTGATATCGATATTTTTCGTCATTATTGTTTGTTATTTTCCTTCATCTATTTTTATACTCACTAGTTTTATCGATTCTTCTTCCTCAGATATTTTATCTTCTTCTTCATCCTCCTCAATTTCTTCATTCTTATTACTCACCAGTTTTATCGTTTCTTATTCTTCTTTATTATCAACACATGTTTGTCCATCATTCATTAATTTTCATTTGACTTCCTACTTTTCCAATTTCTGACGGAAGTTAATATTTTTCTGTTCTCTCTTTATTTCTTCTATTTTTAATTCCAATAGTTACTGTGGTTCTTGGATTTCTTTTCTACTTCTGCGAAAAACGCTTCAATTAATTTCACAACTTCATCTCTCCATATGTGGCCATGCCACTTCCGTTATACAAAAATTAATTAATGTATAAAATACCTGCCCAGTTTGGATCCTATTATCCATTGAATCGATCCGCTTAGATTCTATCTGTCCCCACTACTTCTGACACCAGTTGTTACGAGCTAGCTAGCTGTTGGCCTCATATACGTCTCGACTATTATTTCCTAATTAAGTCTACCAATAAAATACTCCAGTTGAACGCTACAACTTCTTTATTATCGCCACTAAGTTACACAATTTAACTTAGGTTGCAACTACTGAAACCAAACCGAAACTACGCCACACAGTCGTGTTTCTCTCTGATTGTAGCCATCCCATCAGTCCCTCCAGCGATCATCCATCCAGTGACTACGCCACACAATTCGTATTTCTCTCGAACCCTCTCATCAAATACCGCTCAACACTCTCATTCTTTTTTTTTTTTGTCTTTTTATTATTATTTTAATCAACCCTTCTGTATTATTCCCACATGCTAATTACTATAAATTATTTTTGCCCGCTTGCCACATTATATCCATAAAATTATGGTTATAAATCAATATATTTCTTTATTTCAAAAATAAAATTTGGTGTGGAACACTCAGACGACTTTCTCTTAAACCTCTTACTGCAGTTATATGTAAAATAACAAATTTTCTTTAAATTCACAATTTTGCTCATGTTATGAACATAAATAAAAGGTGGTGAGAGGGCAGGTGTCAACCTACCGACAGAGGCACATACAAAATAATTACATTGTAGAGAGCCAATTTGAATTTTAATGTTTCAGATTCCTCAGAATCCCCCTAAAACAATTTTCGCAGAAAAATGTTTTAATAAAAGTGATACGTTTCTATCTCTGCAGCCAAGTTTAAAGAAAATCGTTGTACCATTTTCGAGAAAATTCCAAAAACTCTTGAAATTCTCAAATTTGGAATTCTATTAATGATTCTAATGTATATTAATATTATGTTGGTGGTAAAGCCATATATTATATTCAAGTAAAACTTTAGAGGAACGCATAACGCTACTAGTCCCCAGAACACTCAAAAATCAATTTTCCTGGGAGAATGTCTTAAATAAAAGAGATAGGTGTTTATGTTTCGAGAAAATCATGAAAAACTGAAAAAACATTCAATAAAGTTGCACTTGCAGTTGATGGATTTTGACCGAAACCTTGGTGTCTGATGCGACGGTAGTACCTATACGGAATATCAAGTTTGAGCTTCCTGCGACTTTTCGTTTTTGTGATATTCTGCTAACACACACACACACATATATATATAGAAAGACCATTCGCGAAAAACATTTTTTTTCGTATTAAAGGGGCATAAGACAAAAAGATGTGGAATAGCTTGTCTAATTAAAAATTATTTGGTTAGATAGCTTTATTTGATTTTCGTAATGAAAGTGTCAATTATATGAAATCAAATGGTAATCAGTTTTACTTAAAAGGAAAATATAAAACTTTACATTCAACAGTACGAAACATTCTCCTATAAAACCGTAAAGAAGCACATGGTGCCTAAGAGATGGAATTATAAAAATTATGTTCTTGTATAATAAAACAAAATAATTAGATTTTCAAGTGGAGTAAATGAAGTAATATAACCAAGTTTATAGATAAAAGAATGATGGGAGCAGAACAATAATAGATAAAGACTATAAATAGTGTTGACTTGGCCGATACTAGCGGCTAGGCATGCTGTCAGAACACTTAACTGTACATTCCATCGTCTATATAGGCACAAGCAAACAAAATAACAAACGAAGAATATAGTGAATATTTATTTGTAATAGAAAAAACCTTGTTTTAAAAATTAAATAAAAAACTAAATTTTCTGTCACTGGTTAAAAATAATTAATTATAATCACCTTTCCGTATATCATTTGAAAGACAATTAGCTTTTTATATTCATTATAATAAAAAGTTTCATTAAAAAAAAAACTGTGGTTGCAATACTCACACCATTCTTTTCTTGCTGCTCACAGATCTAATAGGAACAATTTTTAAAGGTTAGAACTTTTATTGAATGTTTAGTTGACCTCACCACTTTATATATTACATCTCGTGAAAACCAACTTTACACTGAATTGACTTGGTTAAGTCTAACATCTTAGCTATCCCACAACTCCTTCAATATGAAGTTCTCCGGAATAATGATTTAAGTAAAAGTTATATAAGTTAGATGTATAATTGGATTACAAACTTTAAAGGAAATCAGTAGAGCCGTTTTTGAAAAAAATGGTAAAACCTTAACCAATTAAATTAGTAAAAAAGTATTTCTGGTTGGCTAATTGTTCTACAAACTTCGAAGATTTTTTGAAAAATATTTAATTATCTTTAAGAAAATATACGAGGAGAAACCCGTATATAATGACACTTTCTAGGAAAGCTTAAGGTTACAACGCTCACATAACTCCTAAAATTGGGTTTATAGGAGGGGAAGAAAAGTCCAAGTAAAAGCTGTAGCTCATTACATATGTGTAGCTGATACAGCAACTTTAAGAAAAGCATTGAAGCCATTTTCTAGAAAATTTTGAAATCATTTTCAGAAAAAATCCATTTAGAAGAGTTATATTTGCGGAATATCGATTTTTATCATAACCTCATTGATTGGTCCCCTTGGTGGCATCTAAATAAATACATCAAACTTGAACTTTTCTAATTTTGAGTTTTTTTGTTTTGTTTAATGGTCTGTGCTGAGGATCAAGCCCTACCCTATCCAAACTCTCTGGAGCCATATTGCCACCCCATAGTTAGAAGCATTATCTGTCGGTCTCCTGTATCATTAAGAGGAGCTTGAACAAAATTAATTGCATTATTTACTATATTAGCATTACTATCCATTTGACTACGACAGCTCCTGGCATACTTCATTTTCCTTTTTCATTGGCATTAGCAGAACCATCTCCTTCATCAACTCCACCCACTCTTGACCTAAATATATATTAACAATTCCAATTTTCAGGTTTATTTTATTTTATTAATGAAAAAATAAATAAATATTTAACAATAGATTTTATTAAAACTACTCTGGGCAAGAGAAGTGATGAGAATTTTCACAATAGCTATGTACTTCATTATGACAACAAAAGGGGCCAGAATACCATTCTAGGGCCGAAGGAATTATTATTCTTATTTTAGCCCGAGAAGAAACTCAAAAAGAATTCATTTACTCTTATCGAAGGGAGCAAGAGAAGCGCAAAGACATAATAAGGAAGCCAGACTTGAAATAGTATTCATCTAAATTCATCCGTTGCCAACTTATTTTTCATCATCAGGTGCTTTTCTTTATCTGTTTATTACCTAGAAAAGGTTTATTTGTTTTTTTTCGGAATAGTTTTCGATTTAATTTGCCTTATAAGAGGCAGAGGCTAGATACTCTTACAAAAAAAAATGCGACCTTACATTACAGATCTATAATTTCCTTCTTCGGCAGGCTGCCAGATGAATAAACTCTTTCATCTCCAGCATCCTTGCAAATCTATTTCTTTAAGAAATATCACCTCCTCCTACAATATCCACCCTACCCAGGATTCTATGGATTTAGCGTCCCAGTATTTTTAATGAACACGATTCCAAACAATTTGTATATAAACTTAGTAAAAATGTCACATTATTCGAAGCACTTTCACAAGAAAAATCAATTTTTTCACAAGTAAAATTCCCTCCTTAATATAAAATATTGAGGATAATGAACTGTGCTGTAAAAGTCAGTGTGAGGAATGGTTTTAAACTGAAATTTTGGAAAAGAGTAACTAATAAACTAGAATAAGGAGTAAGTAAGAGAGTCGTTTGTGTTTAGCACGATTTCCTTTCCATTGTGGTTGCCTGAGAATGGAATAATATATTTTAAACTATTGACTTGAAAAATGACCACAAGAAAATATTTAATTAATAAAATTTATCTGAATAAAAAGTGAAACAAAATAACTAGAACCTTGTATTAAGTTACAGAACTATCTCTGAATGACCACAAATCGAGTTATTCAAGGAATAGTGAGTGCTATGATGTTTTACCCATTCATATCAAAGTTAATCTTAATAACAACAATTCAAAATAAAAACCTGGAATCGGTAGAAAATAATTAAAGGAAAATTTCTATTGATTGATGTAATTATTATTGAAAAGCATTCATGCAAAAAGTGAATGCATTCTGGGAAAAAATTAACATTAGGAAATTTTAAAAAACAGCAACTATTTCATTAGTAACCATGTTTTCTATATTTGGAGAACGGAATAACTTGATAAAAGAGTAAGCAACTAACTTCAGAAAATTTACGATGTCTTTCTTAAATTTCTGTTCAGCCCACTTAAAATTCAATAGAAATAAGTAAAAAAAAAGTTATTAAAAACAGTGATAAAATACCAGAAGAAATTCTCTTACTGCAATTTGCCTAATTATGACTAACTATTTTTTTTTTTTTTAAACTTATGTTTTTTATTAAACGTTTAAGAGGGCGGGTGTTGGTGTATTGGTTATGAGCTTGGACTTGTAAGTGGGAGAACCCCAGTTCGAGTCCAGCGTATAACTAAATTTTATATTTGTTTAAAAAAAAAAATGTTAATAGTAAAGTAGGTGCTTCCGCCCCCGTCCACGACACCTAATTTGGTAGTTGGACGTTAGCCCGCCGGAAAAAATAGGCATTACTTTACTAAACGTTTAAGAATGTTACAATTGTTTAATTGTTACTTGTATAACTTCCAAAGTACAATATAACTATAATGGTGTTGTACATAATTGTCAACTTATTTTCAATGAGGAATCTAAACTAATAAAACTACTTCTTTGTCAAAATCCTCCCTCCCTTCAATGAATTTTCTTGGAAACAAGGTTCAGGTAAAATTGATAGTCTTTGTGTATATAGTTGATATTCCAAATTTAATGAAACCAGCATATTTCTTCGTAAAGAAAATCCCAGAAAACTGTAAAAATTGGTCAGTCAAGTCATACTTTCGGTCAACCGATCCTCTCTCTCTCTCTTTCCCTCTCTCTCTGATTAAAGTGACAGATATGTCAACATACTGACTTGAATTCTATTTTAAAATTACAATAGATCAGGATTCTGTTCCTTACGTAGATTCTACTAAATGTTTGGTTGTCACCATTATATAGTAACATAATTGTAATTTTTTTTTTTTTTTTTAATTCAAGAATGTACAGCATAAGGGGCACACGTTCTACTCGGAGGGCAAAGCTGGGGGCTGTCCTGTAACGTAAGGGGATCCACAATAGACCTCGATTTGTAGGTCGCAGTGAAATGAGGCTCAACCCCCCCCCCCGCTTCTATTCTATTCTTGGTTGTCACCATTACTAACACTTTATCATGGAATAATCAATCATGTTGGTGACATATCTAACAAAATTTCAAAAACTTTGTGCCAGCTTAAATACAATAAGAACATTCTGCCTATTTCGCTGAGTAAACAGTTGATTACTGCACTTATATTTCCGCATATAGATTACTGTTCGTTAGTGTATAATGATTTAACTTCATTGAAGCTGAATTGAACTTAAAATTACAACGATCAATGAATTCTTGTGTTCGTTTTATTTTAAATGTAAGAAGAGATGAGCATATTACTCCTCACTTTAATTTTCTTAATTGGTTGAATGTCAAGTATAGTAGGAAGTACTTTCTGGGTAAGTTTTTGTTTACACTTCTAAAAAAATCAATGTCCCGAATATTTATTTATTCTATTTATTAGTAAGGCCCAATTAGATTTAAGTAATGCCAGAATTGTTAATACTAAATTTTACATCGAACAGATACCTATAAAAATTCATTTCTTGTGCAGTCTTCTCTATTCTGGAACTCTTTACCTCTTAATTTAATTCATAAAAGTACAATCGCTTCATTTAAAAATGCATTATATGATTTCTTAATGCGGTGCTTCATAGAAGACGCTTCTCATTAAAGAATTTATTATTATTTTTATTATTAATTAATTGTATTTCAATGTAGTGTTTGTTATATTACTTTTACTTTTATATCACTTTTACTTATAGATAACTTACTGTAATCAATTTTGTAATTTAAGTTTTGTTTATTATCCTTAAGGGATATTGTCCCGGGACAAAATAAAAGTGTCTCTCTCTCTCTCTCTCTCTCTCTTTCTCTCTCACTCACTCACACACACACATACAAAACAGAAGATATTGATTTCAACTTTTATACTTAATTTAAATTTTCACAATAATCAGAGTTTATTGAACGTTTGGGCTAATTTTATTTAATTTTAAAATTGTTATTCTTTATTTTCCTCCTAAAAATTTAAACATAGAACTAAAACGTTTTCCATTTTATGTTCAAGTAAGTTTAGGTTTACATGTAATATACTCTATGGAGCAGGTATTAAATAAACTCCTTGGCATTGGGAATACTTTCGCCAGGAAAAAACACATACAGTGAGAGAAAGACCAATTGTGGGACCAATAATGAGACCTCAAGACAAGAATAAACTCTGGACTAGAAGTGAAGCGTTGGATATAATATATAAAGGAGCAATTTTACCCTTATTAACATATGCTGCCCCAGTCTGGTATTCAGCAATTAAAAAGCAATAAAATGCGTGTACAAAGCGAAATTGCTCTGAGAATCTTCAAGCGCTTTCGGACATCATTTCATGCTGAAGTATTAATAGCAAATACAAAACCAATAGATATCATAATAATAGAAAAATGGATTTTTATTATGCGACCTAAGTAAAATTAAATATAAATTATCCACACTATGATATATATTTCCCTAATCCTATGGAGAAATGGTCTCACCCATCTACAGCAATTGGTTTGAGAGAAGAAAGGAATAAATTATATTCCAAATATATGTCAATAGTAGTAAAATTGGAGATCAGGTTGGAGGTACTTTAGTTATATTTAGAGAAAGTGAAAAAATATCTTCGTATATAAAAAATTTAAACTCGCTTTTTGGTGATCAAACAATCAAGCGAACTCCTAGCCATACTTAAGGTGATTGAGATAAATATGGATAGCGACGTGTCTCTGGCTATGTTAAATGATCTTGGAAATCATAACTCCACGGCTGATGTGATTAGATTAAAATTAAGAAGGTTGAGAATTGAGATGGGCTGGATAATAAATCTGGAATGGGACAAGGCCTATCTGGCAATGAAGGTATAATTGAGTAGCAAACAGTTAAGCTAAAGAAGTGGCTTTAGACCTTGACCTGACCATCTGCTATTCAAAAAGACTTCTTAGTTATGTGAAGGGAGAGGCTGCAAAGAAAAGTCAACAAACGTAGGAAAGTGAGTGACAAATACTTGCAAAGGCGAAGTAATTAAAAGTTTCTTCCCAACAGTTGCTTTGAGAACAAGATCGACTTGCATCACGTTTACAAGCTAACTATGGTTCTTACCGGTTACGGAAAAAATAAATCATATTTTTTTAGATTTAAAATAATCCTGGATGTGTTTGTAACAGCTTGGTGGCCCAAACGTGGCAGCATATGGTTTTCGTCTGCCAATTTCTTGAAGCAAGAAGAGCGGGACTGATAAAGGATAAAGGATTGATTCAGGAAAAAATAGGAACGCTGTTATGGAATATTTGGAATTGTGCGGTAGCAAAGATAAGGAGAGAAACGTAAAAATAAGAAATTAAATTTTCTGCAGTATTAATTAAATGTTAAACTTTAAATTACTGATGATAAATTCATCGCCAACTGTTCTGAATAGGAAATCATGAGGGGGAAAGAAATTTGGGCGAAGCTTGTTCTCCAAACTGACTGTCCCAGCTATGGTGAAAGTAAAGGCCCGGCCTAGAGTTTGTTCATTTCAAAATTCAATAAATGTTCACGGTGTTTATCTATAAAAAAGACATAAATTTATTATAAATATGTTTTGCTATCATACATGATTATATTCTTTCTTCGTAGTCTTCTTTATTTTTAATTTAATTGCTTGATATCTATTTTATTTCAAATTACTATTGTCTTTACGTTAAATTATAATAATGATAATGATAAAAGTTGAATTAATATTTTTAATTGCAATGTTAAATCTGGTATTTTATCCGTCGTAGCATGCATATTCATTTGGTTCCTGTCCAGTTTCGGATGGATTTTCATCGATGGATGTTATCCAGCATTGCGGACCCATCCACAATTCTGCAATGTTAAATGCTTGTAATCATGATGGGGGACAGGCAGAATAACAAACTCCTCAGCTGCAGGGGTACTGGAACTAGGGGAAAAAATAAAGGACTATTGCCACAAAATACTTTTTAAGCAATAGATTTTGGAAAAGTTTTGAAATCCAAAGAAAGAAATCAAACTTGTAGTATTCAATTTAGATTCAAAAATAACTAGGGCGCATAAACTAATAATCACTGCTCTCGTCACTGCTAACAATACAGACTAGGAAACTTACAACTCGATTGTAGACAATTCCCGATAATCAATCACTCACAATTCAATGGATATCGATCCCCATATGAATAGTGTCATTGTATCTTGTTTTTATTTATTATTTCACATACTACAACCATGGGAATTTGAAAGATAAATTCACTAGCTAATCATTCCAATCCCTAGTAACAAATAGAACATGTGTTTTCACAGAAAACTGTGAAAAGAAAAAATATATAATTTGGATGTAACCGCATTTTTACCAGAACATTTAGAAGATGAATTCAATTTCAGATTTTGATGATGCATTATTCGATGCAATAAAGTAAGAACAATTATGTTGTGTGTATAAAGAGGGACACCACATAGCTTACTTCGTTATTTTTTGTGTATGAATAATGAAAGATATTAGTATTTGTGTTACGTAATACATAAGGTACGAGAATTTTTCGAAAGCATTGAGTTCTTTAATTACATGTAGGCCATGTACTTCAGAAAAAAAAAAAATTCTGTTATTGGGTCCTTTCAATCGACCCAATTCGAGACCCACTCGAGTGTACGATTAGTCTCCACATGAAATAAATTTTAAATTTTCAATTAATATATAAATCGTAGCGGACATTGTTTTCAACTATTGACATTTTCACGGGCTTTGTCCCTTCGTACTAAGCGCTGCCGGCGATATGCAAGAACTGAATGGTTTCATATTTACACTGATAGCTCAGATACCCGAGCCTAACGGGGAATCAGAATCTGGCTTATTCGTAACACTGTGAATTATCAGTAGGAACAGGCAAAATATACACACATTATATTTGCTGAGATCCTAGCAGGAAAGCTGGCACTGGAAAATTTAAAACTGTAATAAACTCTAGGAAAATAGTGACGATCTTCATTGATTTCCTAGCGACAATTCCCTTGTCTCCCTTGCTACTTCTGAGTTAGTAATGTTATTAACAGCAAAGCTAAGCGCAACGTAATTAATGAATAAAGGAGGACGTTCACTTCTTTATGGACCGTTTTTGTTCGCAACACATTCTCCATCTAAAATTATTAAAAGAAAAATGTTACTTAGATTTATGTTGAAAGCAATTTAGGAAAAACTTTTAAAAATTTCATAAGGTCTTAATAATATGTTGATAGCGGTGAAGAACCACTTTGACTGAAATTTAGCTTATATTCTTACAACATTAACATCTTAATTAAGGATGAATGTTAGGAATGAAGTATGAGTTAGGAATGAATGTTAAGGATGAATGAAAGGAAGAAGATGCAAGATATCTCCATATGCCTTTTTTTTTTGACATCCCCGCAGTTGTTTGTTTGTACTTTTTCTACAACTGATTCTAAAGACCATCAGATAACAAAACTTTTCATTAGATAGAAGGTAGACTTAAGCAATTCTATCGCGCACTTTAAATGCTACGGAACAAAGGTATGCCATTATTGAAAAAGAACTGCTGGCTATGCATTTTGGCATTCGAATTATTTTGTCTATGGTTTGAAATTTATTGTAAAAACAGATCACAAACCACTAGTGAATATTTCTTCCAACAGTTTAAGTCCTCGTATGCAATGAATAAGTTGAAGTTATTAAATTATGATTTAAATTTTTTTCTTTTACAAACCGGGCAAGGATATGTTAATTCCTAATGCATTGTTCCGGCTGCACTTGAAGAATACTGAGCCCTCCACCAATATTGAGTTTTTAGTACATGCGTTTATGAAGTCAGTGGTGAATTTGGACGTACGCGCTGAAAAAGTTAAAAGAAAACAGGATTTATGTCATATAATCTTGTTGGTGGCAAAGATTATAGTTCGTTAGTTTTTAAAGTTTGGAATAAAAAAAAAAAATCCAATGGTTTTTTCCTGCTAGGAATTCCTGCAAGGAATTTCATTTTATTTCAACTTTATACTCAAAATTATTATGGATAAATTACATCGATTACAAGTGACTTCATTAAAATCTCAGGAGTCCATAATTTGATAAAGGTTCACTATCCCAATACGATGAAATGGTAATCTACCAAGTTGTGGGGCCCGTGGATGCTCTGAAACTTGCTACTTCTCCCAGAGCAAAATAGTACTAGCGGCTGTTTCAGTAACTTACTCCAAATCATTCCTTCAGTTGTTTTATTATTCCTGTTCCTGAAGGATTTGGGTTTGGTTTCTTTTTGCCCGTCTTAACCAGAGAATTTGCCTTCTCTTTCCTCTCAAGGCACCATTCAAATTGACTGGGCACCATTGGTAAGTTAACGTCATATACATTTATGCAGAGTTTGCCACAATTGAAACAGCTCCGAATAAATCTCAAATCCTGATTCGCGGTTAAGGTCAGCTGAGCCATCGGTATAAATATGAAGACATTTACTTCTGGATATCGCTCACCAATTGTTTATAGTGCAATCTGCCGAAGCGCCATCTATAAATTTTCTTTCTATGTAATGGACAGATTCAATTCTTATTATAGTTAAGGAATTCGCAGAGAGGGTGCTCGACTTGTAGCTCTTCACTTAAAACTCACGATGCAAAGATAAAACTGAGCCTCTCCCACATTCAACCCGGTCCGTTCGAGGCAAGAAATTAGCTTTAGAAAAAAAAGAATTAAAAATAGGAGTAGGATGCGATGATTTATGATTTCAAAAAAAAGGATTATAAGATCTAAAAGACTTTGACAAGCACATATTTGAAACCAGGAGCAAGAGAAAGTAAAAATACTAATAATATTATAACTTGTTTTAAACTAACCTTATAAATGGAAATTATAAAATTTTATCTAAAATCCGTTAGTTTATGTAAGAAAATGGTTAAGAAAAACTTTCTCATGAAATTAATATATCTTTTAAATAGACTCAGAGATGTGAAGATGACCGAAGATAAATTTTAAGAACATTTATTCCCATATAAATTCACGTTAATCCCAATCTATCCTTCGTAATTCGAGCGGAGTAACTAATTAATTAGTTTGAATAAAGGGTGAAATTAGGGGTGACTTTATCGCTGCTTTGAGGTTAATCTGGTTATTTTACTAAATTGCTAATCTTGTTGGTTGCTTTTTTAAAGTACATGAATTTTATACGAATCCTATTTATAAGGAAAAAAATATAAAATTTTACTACATGAAGATCGAAATATAGCATCACAAAATTAGTGTAATGATAGTAAATTTTTCTCATTAGGCAAATCCTGGGAAATAAAGAGAAATTATTATCTGTCTATAAACTGAGTGTTTTGAATTAATTGCACTAGTTTTTATAAACCAATAGAAATAGTTTTTCATGTTCCGAATAAAAAATAATCTAATGGTTCCTGCAAGGAATTTCGTATAAAGTTATAGGTTTTGTTTTAAATTTATAATCAAAATTATTATGGTTGATTAAAGAGTCAAACATCGTTTACAAGTGACATCATTGAAACCTCAAGAGTTTATAATTTAATGAAGGTTATCAGATCATCGAGTAATGTTAATGTTGTATAGGTTGGACTCTATTAGTCTTTCTGTAACACTATCTAAGCCACATAAATCTCACAATTTCTCCACAAAATCACTAATTAGAAGAGAACACTATAGAACACCTAAACCAATCACAGAACTAAAAAATACAAAGAGCAAATTTTGAAAAATTAATATTAACTATAATAATATTACAAAAGAAAACTTCATTTATCTACATTGAAACAGACACTACTACATCCTATGAAGTTTTATCATAATTATATTAAAAATGTTAAATATCCCGAATTGTAGAATGCCAAACATTGCTAGAACGCACTAGAAATTAAAAGAGAAAACTACCTAACTTGGTTCAGTGAATTTAATAATTACATTTCAAATTACTATAGGCGAATCGAACCGTTAGTATTCACAATTTCCAGTTATGAGACAAAACATTATATTCTAGTATAAAAAGGTTAAATGAAGATTACATTTGAAATTAAATATCCAAATACATTCTGAGTCCAAAAAACAAAAATTTGTCAATGGAAAACATCTAATATTAAAATTTGTTGGGTCGAGAATTGAATTATAATGTGGCTGAAATAATTATTTATGCAGTAATCTGCCACTTTCAAGTGTGAGTATATTATTAAAAGTAAGAGGTGAACTGCTGCATTTAAGTTACACATCGTACAACAGTGACGATTGTTATGTCTGTCCTCTTTACTGTCTGTTAGAAAGGGAAGACTTGTATCACTTTCTCCTTGCCTGTCCTAAATATTACGAACTAAGAATACAATTCTTTAAAAATAAGCAAAGATAAGCAAAGAGTCAAGATTAGCTCAGTGGTAGTGTAGGTACCGGGTTCAAGTCAGCAGTGCTGCCTATAGATTTTCTCGCCCTAAAAGCCTCTACAACTCATTGTCTGTAATGAGAGAACTCTGCCCGGGGGCCGGCATGCACTTAGAAGGCTCCGAATTTAGGGTCGCTACATGTGCTCAGGCTTTGGGTAGCGTAGGAGTGGCCCATCCCACAGGCGAAGAAAAAGCGTATATAAGCAATATATGTTGGAACTATTAAATGGAAAGAACTGGTCATTATTTTCATGATACCGTACGTTTGCTTGTGTACCCAGGATCAAATGGTTAACTTGTCTAAAGCAAATTAAAAAATTATCATAGATATCCATATATAAGCAAAAAATTTCTTTCTGTATTTATTTTTTGAACCTTATTCCTTTGTATTTTATTAAAAAAGTTGGATATTAGTTTCCATCAAAAAAATAATTTAGACAAGATATTTATTACATTTATATCATAAGACCCCACGGAGGGTTCGGTCCAATCTGCCTTCTTAAGTGAATATATGATTTTTAAATGCAATTACCTCAATAAAGAGTTGTCTGTCTTTCTACCATAAATTGACGGGATCAAACCCTTCAAAAGAATAGTGAGGTGATTCGAATGCCTAATCTGGATCTAACCTCATAAATATATATAAAGGGTCGATTGCAGTAGGTTGAAAAGAAAACACATTTTGTTTTCTAATTAAAAAATAAATAAAAAATGGTAAAAAAATCGTTTCTATAATCAAGAAAAAAGATCTTTCAGAAACACAGTTTACTAGGTACTGAGTAATGGACAAAATATGCTCACAAATTATGGCGACCATTATAACTCTTATTACCATTCAAATTTCAAAGAACTATATTGCTACGATATCTTTAGTTAACAGATATTTTGTTTGGAAAAAAAAATCGTTGCAAGCACACTTTTGTTTACTTCAATTAAAGTAAACAATCACTTTTGTTTAATTCAAATAAAACCCTTGACATACAGTGAGGTCTGAGAGACTTCACTTTATTTACATGCTATTTAAAATTTTGCATTGTCTTTTTTATTAATTTATTAATTTTTACTTTATTCATTTTTTACTACATAACAGGAAGTATTGTAATCGTGTTTTATTAAATAATCAGATAATTTCGATAGCAAATTTTATTACATTTTATTTATAATCTCATTCCTAGGAATGAACAGTTGATGTTCGTATTCAGTATATTGCGCGACCAAAAGCGAAAAAAAGTTTTTTTTTTACATTCTAGAATTTTATTTTAGTAATATTTAGGAACACAAAGGAACTATATAATGGATAATTTGAATTTATTTTGCGAAAGTTAAGACGAATGTATTGTGGATGTTGGCGAAATAGAAATGAATAAAATTTAAAAAAAAAAACTAAAATTTTGAAACCATTGATTATTCAAGTGAAGTGTCTAGTACAAGCGCGATAGGTACAAGCTGTGATACGAAATATACGTAAGCGACCAAGGCCAATATCGAGCAGCAGTAACTCCAATGAGTCAAACAAATGAATGGAATTGGGAAAAAAGAGGAAATGTTGTAAATATAAAACAATTTATTGCTACTCTACTCCTGGTATCAATAATTCAGACCTACAAATACTTGATCAAACGCAACACCTTTTTGTATTTTGAAACAGATTTTGTTTGATTTTTTGGAATGATACCATGCTAAAGAGAATATAGCAAAATAAAAAGAACAGTAATTTATCCGGTCACAATAGATGAAATAAAAGCATATTTTTGTTTATGTCTTATAATGTCACAGAAAAACCTAAAGACATGTATTGGTTGAAAGGACAGATAATAGTAATACCTATATTTTCGAAAGTTATCCTCGCAAACGCATTTTTATGTGTATCGCATTTTCTTCATTTTGTGGATAATGAGGTGGCATGTGAAGAAGATAGAGTACGAAAGATCTGAATAGTATTGACTATTTGAATAATAAATTTCGTCATTTAAATGTTCCGAAATAAAATGTGATTGTAGGTGAATCTCTAATGAAGTTCGAGATGAGATGGGACGGATGAGTTTTGTTCAGTTTATCGCCTCAAAGCGAGAAAGGTTCGGAATTAAATTTTATAAATTTTGTGAATCTGATTCTGGATACTGTTCTGGGTTCAAGCTTTATACAGGGCAAGATAAACTTCAACGAAGCGATACACGTACCTTGCAAAGGGTCGTCACGGAATTAGCTAACCTATTCTAGGTAGACAACTGGTATTCTTCGCCAGAATTATTCAACATTTTGAATAAAAATAATACGAATGTTACTGGCACGGTTTCCCAACAATGTTGGGAAAAAATAGAAAAAATATGCCCTAGAATAGGACATCGTATCGGCTGAAAAAGGGAGAAGTAAAAACTTTGTCCTGCAGATGCATCCTGTCCTTACGCTGGTTGGACAAGAAAAATGTATATATGATAACATTCAAGTGCCGGGATGGTGGATTCAGATAACAAAGTCTCGTGTGAAACACTCACAAGACTTCCTATTACTCCAATTTACATAGTTACATACTCACTAGTTTTTCGAACTCTAATATAACGCTTATTCTTATTATAACTTATTTGTTTAATTACACTAATAATTAGTTCGATTTCCTTGTTTAATGTTGTTGCGACAAACTAGATTTTGACTGAATTAGCTCATGCGTAGATTCCCATCTTTAATACTTTGTGAACTGCGCACATACATAAAATTAAGAACAATATGATAAATAGCTAAATACTTCCGATTTAAGAAGTTTTACTGAATATTATGAATTTCTTGGAGAAATTCTTGTAGGTGTTTAATATCAGTTTTATCTGCTTCCATCAGTATAAACAGCCAAATACAAAATGTCGGATAACATTGGATTTTGGATTTCGGCCTAATTCCCTTTTTCTTTCTTTTTCAACAATGGAATGCAAATTTTGATTTTTTTCTTTTTAGTTCACATTAATTATATACAACAGTAATTTGTTATAAATAACTGGAATCATTCCATTTTTTTTTATAAAAAAATACAGGTCCCTGTATTCATAGCTAGTGACAGGTCCCTGTATTCATAGCTAGTGACCGGTTTCCCGTATTCATAGCTAGTGACAGGTCCATGTATTCATAGCTAGTGACCGGTCCTGTAATCCATAGCTATGAACAGGTCCCCTGGTATTCAAGCTAGTGACAGGTCCCTGTATTCATAGCTAGTGCATGGCCCGTCTTCATAGCTATTGACAGTGTCCCTGTATTCAAAGCTATTGACAGGGTCCCTGTTATTCCTAGCTACTGAACAGGTTCCCTGTATTCATAGCTAGTGACAGGCCTGTATCATGCTAGTGACGTTCCCTTGTAATCCAAAGCCTAGTGACATGGTCCCTGATTCCATAGCATACTGACAGGTCCCTGTCACATCCAAGCTGTACAGGTCCCGGTATCCATAGCTAGTGACAGGTCCCTGTATTCATAGCTAGTGACAGGTCCCTGTATTCATAGCTAATGACAGGTCCCTGTATCCATAACTAGTGACAGGTCCCTGTATTCATAGCTAATGGCAGGTCCCTGTATCCATAGCTAGTGACAGGTCCCTGTATTCATAGCTAATGGCAGGTCCCTGTATCCATAGCTAGTGACAGGTCCCTTTATTCATAGCTAATGACACGTCCCTGTATTCATAGCTAGTGACAGGTCCCTGTATTCATAGCTAATGACAGGTCCCTGTATTCATAGCTAGTGACAGGTCCCTGTATTCATAGCTAGTGACAGGTCCCTGTATTCATAGCTAGTGACAGGTCCCTGTATTCATAGCTAGTGACAGGTCCCTGTATCCATAGCTAGTGACAGGTCCCTGTATTCATAGCTAGCGTATACAAATTAAAGAAATCAGTTTTTTTTTGTGAAAAACGTACAAATGTGAAGACAACTGCCAGATAAACGCACTTTCGGCCAACCGTTTTTCTTAAAACTCGGAATTTCGGGAACATATTATTTTATTTTAATATTATTCATTTTATAGATGGAATTGTATATTAAACTGAAACAGCACATTATAAGTAAACTTAACCCCACCTCTTGCCAATTTCAATTTTTCCAGAGAAATGTTGCAAATCAAACTGTAGCTCTTTGTTTATGTATTGGTATATCAAGTTTAAAGAATCGTTGGAGTCTTTTCCGAACAAATCGCAAAAAAATTGAAAAAAAAAATTCAGTAAAGTGGTATTTCCGGTTGAGGAATTTTGACAGATATCTTTCTGCGATTTGTCAGATCCATGGTGATACCTAAAATGGAATATCAAGTTCGACTTATTACGATTTTTCGTTTTTCAGCTATGTTGTTCACATGCACACACAAACATCATTTAAAAAAAACAACACTTTTTTGGCTCAGGAGACCTCAAAACTTGTATTTCCAGTGAAAACCGGATATCGAAAATTTGACACGGTTACAATACTTCCTCTTACTACGAGTAAGAGAAAGTAATAAGAATAAGGAAACGAGATGTAGAAGAAACTGTTTCAAAGCCCAGTTGTTATAAATGAGTACAATAGAGAAATGAGAGGCATCGATAAGCAGGACAATTTCTAGCATGTTTCCCAGTAATGCAAAAGTATGTCAAAAGGCATCCTCTGTCACAACTAAATCTAGTAGCGGCAGTATAAATTTCAGTGTATTGACAAGTTCCCGGTACCTGTTCCCAAAAATCAGTTTTACGAATGAAGCATTGTAGCAAAAGGTATGTAATTGTATTGTGCAGCGAGAATTCCAAGTTTAAGGTACATATTGAAGATATGGATCGTTCCGCAATGCTGTATAACATCTGGGACTTTATCCGCCTTAGCATGCACATTTCTGATAGTCCTAACCGGTTTCGGATTTTCATCCATGGTCAGAGTAAGACTATCAAGTTCGTGTAGAGATTTCGGATAAATCCCATATTTAAGGGAAACCGTTGTAGCCGTTATCGAAAAAATTCCAAAAGACTAAAAAACCTATTCAGCAGAGTCGCTGTCCTGTTAACCAATTTTTTTAAAATTTGGAATTTTATCAATGCTTCTAATATACTTATATTAATATTATATGGGTGGCAAAAGTATATTGTGCTGAAGTGGTATTTTAGAGGAAAGCATGACGCTAGTGTTCCCTCACAAGCACCTCAAAAACAATTTTCCTGGGAACAATATTCAGATAAAAGTGATAAAAAAGTATTCAGTAATGAATTGTCGGTTGAGGATTTTGCAGAAAAAACTGAGCCCAAGTTGAATGAGCGGTGGTGCCTAAATGGAGTACACGATTGAGCTTGCAGCGAGTTTTCGTTATGCACACATATTGTTCACACACATACTCACAAAATATATATTTCCGATGAAAACTCCATTTTGTCACTACCGCAATTCCTTCCTCTTGCCAAGAGGATTAAGAGAAAAATAAAAAATGTTAGTGTGCAATGTGATATGCAACGAATTAAAATATTTCAATGTAGTGTGAAAAGCTGATAAATGTACATGTACTACGAAAAGTAACTTGAAACACATTTTTTGCGTCTAGGAATATATATATATATATAATTGACGCCCTACTACCTTGGACTATACATATCAGAATTTTCTCACAAAGAAAACCTTGGGATCTGTAAAGAGACTAAGAGGTTGAGCTTCTAGAAATATCATGTCAAGGATCATAAAAAGGGCCACTTGAGACATAACTCTTCAATCGACTTTCTGTTACAGCGACATCGACTTTCTATTAGCCCCTGGTATATTTTAGGAAAGATGGATTTATATCTGATAGCGAAAAATATCTAAACAGGAGATGAAATTTATATTCTCAGTTATCCAAAACAAAATTATATTAAAGATGTATCCCACTCGCATACCTAGCTTGTGTTGCACTACCTACCTAGCTTTAGCATGTATATTTGTTTGAATGTTGTATAATTTAAATAAAATTCTTGTATGAAGAGAGATTAAATTATTTTGATTACTATAATTGATAATTATGTGCCCAATTACAATATATAATATATATATATATAAACATAAGCAATATTTTTTTATATTTTATTCCATACTAATTGTTGTTAATGTTTTACAGCCATGGCGAAGATTTGATAGTTACCCCGTTCGCTCAGATATTAGCTAGTCTTCGTAGTGTGAGGAACAATTTTCAATCGCTAACAAATGTGCCCACAAATAAGTAAGTATGTTGTTATTATTTTCTAATTTAGAGTAAAAATAGTTCAATTAGAAACTAAATTTAATAAAATAATTAGGTTTAGTTTGTTTAGTTACTCTAAACCAGTTTAAACACACTGCGGTCTTTTATAAACAGCGGTTAGGTTGTTTGATTGGTTTTTCTAAATTGTTCATGGAAATTTACAACTGTATACTTACACAATAAATAAATAGTTAGCAGTGACACTAGAGGGCACGTAGCGTGAGGGAATGGGGGGAGATATCTCCCAGTGGGGTACTCTCAAGCACTAGTTAAGTTTTACTGGCCACTGAGGTGGTCACGAGGCTAACGGCGTTTCAGCCGTCTGGAGGGGTTGGTTTCTGATATTAGATACAGTCTCTGAAAGAGGAGATAGGATAGTGGAATCATTGAATATTTGGTAACGGCATTTGACTAATTGGGATGCAAAAGGAATATAAAGGTATGGAGCCGTAATATTAGAAACACAAAACGCGGCGTTTGTAGTTCGATGAAGAACTTTGGTTTGAAAGATAGGATGCGATAGAAATTGGAATGCTAGGTGCCCACCCAAACCTCACTTAGGTATGTCCAGAGGGGTCTTATTATGCTGTTGTAAATGAGTCTTTTGTTATTCAGGGAAAGTTTGGAACGTCTGTGAAATAGCTTCGATAGAAGTTGGTAACGTCGATAGAGGTTTAGTCTTTTCAGCCTGGCGTGTGGGTTCCAGGTTAAATCTTTGTCTAGTACAGTCCGAGGTATCATACTTACTTTGTCCACACATGGTATTATTCTCGCAAGGGGGATTTAAGTTAAAAATGTTATGTCAGTGACTTTTAAATTTCTGTAAGGAGTATAATAAATACGTTTTTGGTTGTTAATTGAGATTTTGCGCTGTTACTTATTTCAATTATTTATTTTATTTATTTATTTATTTATTTTTTTTTTGAGGCGCGTCTCTCTACAGCTATGGTCACAGACGTCCGGCGCCTTCTACTACATTATTGAGTTCCGGGCATGTCCTCCCGTTACAGACAACGCTGCCCATCTTCGGATAGTGAGCTGCAGAGGTTCCTTGGGCACAACAATCCTAAAGGCTGCGCTGCTGGATTCGAACTCGGGATCTGCATGCCTGGCCAGCACACTTTCACTGAACTAATCTCGCCCCAAATCAAATTAATTCAATTGAATCAAGATAGTTCCCTTGTGAAAGGGTTGGCAAAAAGACTTACTTTCTAACTTCCCTGCAGTTAATCGAAATTATACTGTTTATTGCTAAAATGTGAATTTCAGTTTTCTGTCAAGATTATTAGGCATTTTGAATACCATAAAGATTGTTGCTTTACTTTAAAGCAATTATTCTTTTTAAAAATCTAATAAGAACAAGTACTTTTCAAAATGCCAACTAAATTACAAGAAATTGCCATTACAAGTCGACGAGTTGCCGTGATGTTTATTGCCTAAAACGACAATTGATTGATGATATAAATACAAAATCTTTATATTTTTTATTCACTAATAACAGCTGACCCTTTGTCCATTAAACTTTTTGGCTTTTGGATAAGGGAAGATATAAATCACACATTTTCTAGATTTTTAAAATATTCTTCACGTAGATTAAAATGTTCCGTTGGTTCCACCGCTATTAATTTTTCTTATGTACAAGAAATTTGAAGTATCTAGAGGCGTTCAGAAAAGTATTATATTTCCTCACTGACCTAATACTTGATTCTTGATTGTATCCGTCTGTTTAGCATCAGCATGTTTAATTTTAGAGAGAAACATAAGGTCTGGGCGCGTGTCTTTTAGAGATTCTTACTCCACAATTCCGTTCCTGTTGTTACAAGAGGAGAACCGTAGAATCTCTACTTATCCTTTTAAGCCGAATAATACATTATGCAATATAGAGCGAAACCTATCCTAGGCAAGTGCCAACAAGTGACCCGAAAAGAATCATGATATTATCACCCCTGCTATTTTTACTTTCTCTAACTGCTGTTAGAGCAACTATTGTAATCATGTATTTTTATTTATATTGATAAACTCAATAATTGAAAAATTGTGCAAGAAAGCTTAAGATATGCCGCTGAAAGAATCATTAATTATTGAAATCTCTGTGGGAAGCCTCTGCTAAATAAATTGCCTCTTTAAAGAAACAAAAGAATACTTAGATTTACAAAAACTGCTATGTATTACCGCTGAAATTTAAAGAAATCTTACTCATTTAGTTACAATCGACAATTCTACATTTGCTGAAGGCTATGAAAGTAATAATTCGAATTTTTTTACAAGTTTTCTAATATTTTTAAAAGTGAATTAGATTTGAAACATTCATTGTAATTTATATTGAAAATTTAAAAAATCAAGAATGTTACTGTTTCTAGAAACATAATAACACTGTCTCACTGATCACGCACCCAGAAAGTTTTGGCTTTATTAAAAATAAATGCAGAATTTTTTTTTTGTTTCCCCAGATAAATATTATAAATTATGTAATAAAACCAAAGATAGACAAAATAATAAAATTGATGACATTTGGAAGAAACTAGAAATAAAAAAACGCAGAAAAATTAAAGGTTTCTAAAACAACAGCTCTTCAGATAACGATCTCTTAAAACGAGTTTTATAATTTAACAAAATATTTTAATAAACAACATAAACCTAAACAAGCTCAATAATATGTAAAACATGTTTATAAAAACTTGACCTTACGTCGTAAAAAACATTAATTCTTATGTTTAATATTATATTATGCTGATCTGACCTTTTGTCTAATCGCCGTTATGATTGAATGTAAAAAAAAAAAAAAAATTAATTTATATCATTTATAACAAAGAAAGACACATAAAAATACTAGGAATGTACTAGAAATTATGTCTGAAAATAGATTTGATACTAATAATTACATGCATTCGTAAAATACAAAAAAAAAATTGCCCATATTTATTCAGTTATCCTAACAAAAATGTTAAAAAAATAAAGTAAAATAATTCCTATTTTTTCATGCGAGCTTAAACAACTACCAAATTAGGTGTCGTTGACAGGGGCGGAAGCACCTACTTACGTTTAACATTTTTGAAACATTTCAGTGCTCAAATAATGAAATACTATAACTGAAACAACATAAAATGTAGCAGTTATACGCCAGACATGAACTGGGGATCTCTCACTTACAAGTCCATGCTCGTAACCAGTACACTATCATCCGCCCTTCTAACAAAACTGTATGGGAATTGGTAGGGTACATTTTGCTAGCTTTTGTGACAGATAGACACTTGGGGTGTTTATATTGTAGCCTAGAAGAGAGCGCCAATAAAAGTTGAAATGTTATGTCACAACCTAAAATCAATTTTTCAGAAAAAAAATTTCCAAATAAAAGTGGTACAGTTAATATCCAAATTAAAAATATATCATTGTAGCCATTTTCAAGAAAATTATTAATTTTCTGTAAAGACTTCTTTTGTATTGTTGCACTTCCTGTTAACCATTTTCTTCAAATTTGTAATTTTAACATGCTTTTAATGCTTTGTAAAATTATGTAATTAGTAGACCATACATTCAACTGAAGAGGTACATTAAAGGAAAGCTTAACGTCATTTTGACTAGAAATCAATTTTCCCAGGAAAAGTTGCAAATAAAAGTAATCAGCATTTATGTGTTTTGATAGAGTATGCAGTTTAAGAAAATCGTTGGGACTGTTCTCGAGATATTCGCGTAAAACTGAAAAAAACATTCCGTAATGTCAACTTCCGGTTGCTGGATTTTGGATGATACTTATGTACCAGATACAGTTGGTCGCAGTACCCGGGTAACCATGTTTGAGCTTCTGGTAATTTTTCGAGTTTGAGATAATATGTTGTTCACTCACCACACATTGACCATTCGCTCGTTTTCGTATCCGGGAACCTTATTACTTATTTCCAGTGAAGTTAAATCTCCAAACTCAAATTCTTTGTGAGAGAAAGTAAAAACTGTATTGTCCATACAATACAATCTTGACGTTCTCAGTCCGTCCATCTTATAGTTTTGCCTTATCTTTCTAAGCTTTAGGACTAACAATATTACCAGTTGGATGTAGAGTATCTTCATCATTGAGTTGGGTGTAACTGTATCTTCATTCATTTATGAACCACTGTAACAATCAAATATTTATTAACAAAAACTGATCCTATAAAGAGAAGAACTTTATATTTTAGAATACATGCGCAATGATAATGTCATAAATGATGACGATCTCTTGAGGTGCAATTATTGCTAGTTGAAAACTTTTACGAAGCGTTCCAAGGTCCTTCGCATCCGATCCACCCAATCCAAAATCCTGAGAAAGATTGGAAATACTCCCTCCTTTTGTGTAACCTAAAAATCCCCTACTATATGAAGTGTAATCCTCCTTAGAAGCTTGTCCTTAGAATTATTGAATTATTGCTAGTAGTGATAGTGTCTAATAGTGTCAAAACATAAATACAAATAAGTGTAAATATTTGGAGAGTTACCTTCTCGTCTCTTTCATTTTGTATTTATGTATCTTTAAAACTGAACCATTGTTGTTATCAAATAAAAATGAAAAAACAAAACAAAAATTACTATTTTTTCTTTCCTGTAATTGCAACAGTTCTGACAAATTTTCTTCAAAATTGAATATTTTCTAAAATTTCACCCTCAATAAGATGAAAATAGTATTTCAGAGGGAAAAATAACGTTGCAACTCTCCCATAATTTGGCCAAAATCAATTTTAACTGAAAAATATTTTAAATAAAAGTGAGAAACCTGTATAAGTAAGGTATATAATATTTGTAGTTCGGGTGTTAAATTTAAAGCAAATACGTATCAGTGAATTTATAGAAAACTCGGAAAGCTGAAACTAAAGAAAATAAACGGTCGCACATCTATTTGACACCCTTTCGAATTATTATTGGCACTCTTCTTTTTCTTTTGTTTTTTTGGCCCAATATTTTGTTGAAAGAGGCAAATCGTAAAATAATTTTGGTCAATACTCAAGGTTACCCAAGTTGACAAATTGTAATTAATGAAAATATGTGTGAGTGAGATAAATAAATGAATATAAATGAAAGTGCCAAAACATATACATAATATTATAACCTGGGAAGTATTATTTCGAGTATCAGGAATTTATAAAATACTTTGAGAATTACTGTATCAGTAGAGAATAATGAGGTAGGATCTCCCCTTAATTGAAAACGAGCTTGCACATCTGTTTATATAACTAATTAACTAATCTGTACCTTATGTACAACTTGATGGCCATATCATTACCATATGTTTCAAGTCCTTTAGTTCATGGATTTGCTGCTTATCGATAAATCCTCTGCCTTATTTTGCGTAAACAAGCATGGGGGAGGGGTATAGTGCACTGCGCCATAAGAGCAGTGTAAAGCCCCACTAGTGGCAAGGGTGCACTATAACTACACCAGCACTTCCGTATTAAGATCTCTGAGGAATTTCAGAATCTGTGAAGGTTCTAAGTAGGTTATATCTTCCTCTAACACCAGGCTTCCAAATTTCATCGCAATCCGTTGGGAGGTGCATTGGAGTCTCCTCCATCTCCACCCAGAATCTGCAGGTGCAATCACGTTGTAGGTCCGTTTCTTCAGGTGCCTCCTGAGTCTACAATACCCCGTGACAAAACCCGTCAGGATGCAAAGCCTATTTTTACTCAGACTAATGTACGCTTCAGATCATTTCTGGTTATAACCACCCAGGCAGGTCATAGCTTGCTTTAGTCCTGGGAGAGTTTTCCAGAGATGCGCTTTTTTCATATCCTTTTTATTTCTAAGTTTTTTCGAAGAGACTGGTCGCTTATTCCACAGAAGGGTCCAAGCCCGAAAAAGAGAGATGCAGCGCTCTTCCTTGCCAGGATGTCGGCCATTTCATTTTCCATCCCGTTCCCTGACACTTAAAATAGGGTAACTATATTGTTCGTGCCCAGGTCATTGAGTTTGCTGAAGCAATCACATTTTTTTTTTAACATATGAAAGGACATTGCTCAGTGCTTTAATGGCGGCCTGGCAATCGAATAGGATCACAATCTCCTGATTCCAATATTTCCTGTTGAGGTTAAACTGGCATATCTTCTGATTGCATGAATTTTCGCCTGGAAGATGCTAGGAAACTTGCCTATAGGCTCAGTTCCCCCAGGGATCCATGACCTATCCGTATACCATTCAATGGCAGGTTCTTTAATGCTAGACAGAGCGGATTAAAATTCTAACTGATTTACCCTTTGGAACACCCCTAGAAATAAAATAACTAAGAAGTTTAGCTTTGTTAAGAATTTTTCCTGGAAGTTGAGTATCAGAAATAAGCACCTAAACACATGTTTGGATTTCAATCATTGATTCACTATGTGCCAGTCCTATAAACGATAGAGGTTTTGCCATTTCAGGCACATTAACGTCGTAAGATCATTTACTTGAAATATTATGCTCAGTTGCCACCGATTCTCAGTGAAAGTGCAAGTGTGTCAGTGAATTTTCACGTTCGTTAAAGGGAGTTATATGTAGACATTTCGTCTGATGGGGCAGCCTCTTTAGCCAACCTGGAAAAAATATTTCTTTCTTGTCAAGAAGACTCCAATTTCTAAAACCATTTGATTAGAAGGGAAAGAAATAAGTGACCGCCTATTGTTATTAACTGACTTTTACTGTCGTTTTTTTGTTAGGAATTGCTGCATAATTCTTCAATATATTAGGTACTGCAGAATTAGAAGGAGAACAATTAATTCTGCAGTAAACAATTTCCTTCTCTGGTGATGTTGGGATCGTGGAAAAATGCATCCCACTTTGTTGTTGTATTTGGAATAGTCTGCAAAATATAATAGAAGTCTTCATTTTATGAAGCAAAAGGGCATTTCTTAACTGTGGTGGCAACTCAAATAGGTCTTCACTGAAAATGATACATTCCTAACCGAGCCTAAAATTTAAAGAGCTAACTTTATATCAGAATGGACTGTGTTTCTAAAGTGGGATATTCTTTACGAACAGTCGAATAATAGATGAATATTTTATTCTTTTTAATCTTGTAGTACTTGTATGTCAACTTTTGTATTTACTTGACTTTTATGGACTTATCATATAACAAAGCTAATATTAGTAGTCATTCCGATTCGATATGAGATGAGCTCTGATTAGTAAGTGACAACTCGTCTGAATCTTCATGTAGGTTAAATAAAGGTTTCTTTATAGAAACCCATGTATATCCTAGTAAATTTATTTTGAACTGGCTTTAAAATAGTTTTCTTGGTTTGGTAATAAAAGAAGCAAGTCAATTACTGATCTATCTTTGCTCCCTAAAATAATAAAGGCATCAGGATCTGCACCGTACTTTTTGTGAGAAATCGATGTATCCTATCTGAGACAAGAAGATGGACTTTCTACGATTTTCGTCTTTCAATTTATTGTTCAAATACACAATAGTCACATATATATACCATTTGCTAAATATATTTTTTCTTACGTAGGTAACCTTAAGACATTATTTGTGGGGAAAACACAGTTTGGAAAATTAGCATGATCTGCACAGCATTAAGGAAAAGTAAAAAAACTACTATAATTTTGTATTTGTATTTTATTATTTTATTAATAAAAAAAAATTTACTGGATTCCAATCAGTTATTTGAATTTAAAGTATTATTCACTTCTCAATTAATAAATTCAAAATTATCTAGTTATAACACTAAAACTAAGCAATTTTATGAAAATTTTTTTATCGATTTTATTTCCGGGTAAAGGCTGAAAAAAAGATTAATCTGAGAAATTTGCATTTACTAGATTCTCCCACGAACAAACTGAAAGCAAATTAAACAAATAAGGTGCATCTATTTCAATTTGTTTGTTTACAGATTTTAGTAATAAAGAAAATAATTTTCTTAAATTTCAGTTAATTATATGTTAATCATATAACTTAAGAAGGATTTAAAGTAAATAGTTTCATGGGCCCTGACCAGAAATTATACCCCTCCTCAGTCCTTCTCATAGGAAAGGAATCCTCTCCTGGCACAGTATAAACCCCTCGGGTCGATGAAAACCGCCGCGGTTGTCATGGAGACACCAACTGTGTTCTGACACCCTGACGGTGTGCTTGTCCCGGGCATTCCAAACGACGTATCGTGAGGACTATGCCACAAGAATGAAACGGAAAACCAAAAAGGAAGATAGAAAAATGACACCTGAAGAATGATGAATGATTATTCTTTATGAAATCTTCAGAAAATTCATGCTTAGATGTTGTAACGAAATTCTCATTATAAACAGGGAATTTAAATCTTTTCTTGACTCGAACAATAAAATCAGTCTGCAGGATCTAATAAAACAATTTTACACTTATTTTTGATCAAACTCAAGACAGCATTTTAATACTAATAATATAGAGGTAATTAATTAATTAAATTTTTCAATTTCGAGAAAAATCTTTTTAATTATAGAATATATTACTAATATATATAGAGAGAGAGAGTGTGTGTGAGCGATGGGCTAATACTGTTTACCTAAATGACATTACTTATTCGTAATTTAGTTCTCCAGTAAAATTTTAACGCTTCTTGAGACAAGGTTTGATTCTCTTCCTTTTTGAAGAGGTTGTCTCGCGTTTGCGTTATAATTCAAAATTCAGTTTTATCATGAATTACAAATAGCAAAACGCAAATATTGTTTTTAATTTCTCTTGTTGGTATTAGAAAGTTTACTGCGGAAATCTATATTTTGAGATCCGGAAAGTACGAAAAAGTATGTACAGGACGTTACAGGATGTTTGCCATTCCGTTTTGAGCGATTTTTTTTTTTAATTCACCTAGTAACTATCTCCATAAAGATAATGTCTTTTATTTTTAACATTTTTTTAGGAAAATTGAGCTGTAACTTTAATCTCCCCTTAAACCTTCAGTATATTATATGCATTGTGCAACCACCAATTAGGACACCTATTATTATTATTATTATTATTATTATTATTATTTTTATTTTTTTTTTTCCCATAGGTGATACCTGGGTTATTCTCTTGCTTACGGGTTGCTTTTGCTACCAAGTAAGCTAGATGTGTCTTGTGTATCACGTGTTGTTCAGAAATTTCCGTACAGTGTTACAAGTTTTCAGTATGACAGCTTTCTGTATCTGTTGATGTATGTATGGGTGTAGTTCTAGTGTTTCTATGTTGCGGATGAAAGAGTGTGGTGTGACTCCTGTAGGTGATATTATAATTGGTAGTATTGTTATTTTGCTCTGCTTCCATATTTGTTTTATTTCTATTGCGAGAGGTGTGTATTTGTCTATTTTTTCCTGTTCTTTTGTTTTGATGTTTTTATCATTGGGGATGGATATGTCTATCATGTATGTGGTGTTCTCATTTTTGTTTACTAGTGTGATATCTGGTCTGTTGTAATCTATCGTGCGGTCAGTTCGTAGTGTTGTATCCCAGTAGAGCTTTGTGTTTGTGTTTTCCAGAACGGTTTGTGGGTGGTATTTGTAGTATGGGGTCCGTTCAGTAATAAGGTTATGTTTTAGTGCGAGTTCTTGGTGTAATATCTTTGCAGCTGCATTGTGTCTGTCTGTGTAGTCTGTGGCTGCCAACAGTTTGCATCCGCTGGTTATGTGTTCTATTGTTTCCGGGAATTGTTTACATTTTCGGCATTGGTCATTCTGTAAAGTGGTACTATTGCTTATGTGTTTGATGTAGTTTCTTGTGGCTATTACTTGGTCTTGTATTGCGATGTTGAATCCTTCTGTTTCTGGTTGCAGGTCACCTTTTGTTAGCCATGTGTATGAGTGTTTTTTGCTGATGTGTCTCTGGTGTACTGTATCATAGTGTCTACCGTGTATGGCTTTCTGTGACCAGCTGGCAAGCTTTTCTGTAATATGTGTGTCTTCGTTTCTAGGTGTGTTTACTGCGTCTTGTATATGCTCACTGAGGTTAAGAGGTGTGAACTGTTTGTCTGCTGTAATAATTGCTTTGTGTAGTCTGCTGTCTTTGCTATAAAAGTATGCCCGTATGTTCCAGATTTGGTTTTCGTGCAATTGTGAGATGTCTATGAGTCCTCGCCCGCCCTGTGTTCTTGGAAGTGTCGTTCGTTCGATGCATGATTTTGGGTGTAGCATTCGGTGTTTTGTAAGTAGTGTACGGTTTAGTCGGTTCAGTTCTTCGGTTTCTGTTTTAGACCATTTGATTACACCAAATGAATAGGTGAGTAGTGGTATTGCGTATGTGTTTATGGCTTTGATTATGAATTTGGCATTGAGCTTACTGTTTAGTATGCATGTGATTCGTTGCTTGTAGTTGTCTGTAAGGTGTTGTTTTATGTCGTTGTGTTGTAATCTAGTGTTTTGGTGGAATCCCAGGTACTTGTATGTCTCGTGTTGTTGTAGGGATTGTATGAGTTGATTATCTATTGTTAGTGTATCTTCATTGTTTTCCCATTTGCCTCTTTCCATCCTTAGTGTTTTACATTTGTCTATACCAAATTTCATGTTGATATCTGTACTGATCTTGTCGGTTATTTTTATGAGATTTTGGATCTGTGTTTGGGTAGCTCCATAGAGTTTTATATCATCCATGTATAGCAGATGGTTTATTGTATGTAGTGTTCGTTTGTTGTGTTTGAGTTGGTATTCTTGTTTTGTTTCATTCAGTGTTCCGGAAAGAGGATTTAAACAAATGCAGAACCATAGTGCACTGAGTGAGTCACCTTGGAATATGCCTCTTCTGATATTTATTTCCTCTGTTTCGATTTGTTGTGTATCAGTGTTCAGGTGTATCTTTGTTCTCCATGTATTCATTGCATATGATAGGAAATGTATGATTGTGTCCGATATTCCATATATTTGTAGGACTTTTAGAAGCCAGCTGTGTGGTATTGAGTCAAATGCCTTTCTTAGATCTATGTAGCATGTGTACAGGTTCCGTTGATTTTTTTCTGCTTGTTTCAGTATTGTGCTGTCTATTATAAGTTGTTCTTTGCAGCCCTGGCTTCCCTTTCGGCATCCTTTTTGTTCTTCCGTAAGAATGTTGTGTTGTGTTAAGTGTGCTTCGATTTTCTGTGAGATGAGAGACGTTATTATTTTGTATAGCGTAGGTAGACAGGTGATGGGTCTGTAGTTTGCCGGGTTTTCTGTGTTTAAGTTTTTTGGTTTAATGTAAGTTTTACCTTCTGTGAGAAATATTGGGAGTTTGTGTGGGTGTTTAATAATGTCTGTTATACATTGCGCGATAGGAGCGTGGGTTGAGGTTAATTGTTTGTACCAGTAGTTGTGCAACCCATCAATCCCTGGTGCCTTCCAGTTATGGGTCTTTCTGATCGTTTGGGTTAGTTCCGCGTGTGATACTTCTATGTCACCCGTCATAGTGATATGTCTGTATTTTTCTTCTTCGTTACTGATCCATGATGCTGTGGCGTTGTGTGTTGCTGTGTCGCTCCAGATCGACTTCCAGAATGATGTTAACGTTTCTTTGGTAGGAGGGGTTATTTTCATCTGTTTTTTGCTGCTTATGTTATTATAAAATCGTTTTTCATTGCATCTAAACATGTTGTTTTGCTGTCTTCTGGAGTTTGATTCTTTGTATCTGCGTAGTCTATGTGAGTAAACAGCTAGTTTTTGTTTCAGTATGTCAAGTTTTTCTGTCATAGTCTTAGTATTGTCTTGTATTATGCGTTTTATTTTATTCCTTAGGCCTTCCGATTTGTTTCCGTTTATGTATTGTGTTACCCTACCTATTTCCTTACGGGTTTTTGTTACCTTTGTAGTTAATCCAGTCTCCCATCTAGGTATTTTAGGTACGGTGTTATTTCTCATAGGATTTTGTTTATTTAGTATCATCGATGTGTATGCTGCGCTATATATAACCGTGTGTATATGTTCAAGTTCATGTGTGTCCCGTATTAACGTTGGTATGATGTTATTAATTATGTTTAGTGTTCTTGTGAATTTTTTGTTCATTCTTGGTCTGGGTATCCTTGGCCGTTGGTTTGCTTCAGTTTTTCTCCAGTGTTGGTATTGTTTGTTTAGTTCGTTGTTGATATAGGTTTCTTCGTCTAGTGCGTCTGAATTTGATAGGTTGCTCGCGGTAGTGGTCGTTATTTCTCTTACATTGGTGTCAGTAGGTTGTAGGTTGTGGGTTGTAGGTTCATCGGAGTCTTGGATTGTGATTGTGGGTGGTATCTGTATGTTTGGTGTGTGTGCTGCTACTTCTTCTTTGATCATTTGCAGTCTGGAGTTTGGTATTTTATTGTTGATAACGATCATTCTCTTTTGGTCTATTAATCTTTGTTCTGTTACGTCTGTCAAGTGTGGGTACTTGTTCATGAAAAGTCTGTGTAGCGTGAATCTGTAGCCTGTCTTTATTGTTTCCATTTGTGTGGCTGTGTAGTAACATCGCATTACATGCTCGTTCATTTCGGCAGTCCAAGTCATGCGTTGCCGAGGTTTGCCTGCTTTGGTGGTTGCTCCTCTATTAGGTAGCAAAACATCCAGAGCAGGGGTTGGTTGGTTGTTTGCGTGTCTGTCAGTTTGGATGTTTGTCTCTGTTGGGTCTTGTACGTCTGTCTGTATGCTTCGGTTGGGACTGGTTTCGGCTGTAATGATTTCGGGTTGCCCGGTGTGCGCCCGCCTGCTCAGCGACACACCACTAGCGGCTCGCATGCTGCCTCGCCCAGCGCTAGCTCCAGACGAGCCCTGACGATCCTCAGGTAGCGGCTTTTTTCTAAGGCATCTTAAATTGTACTCCATTTCGATGGGTGGTGTAGCTTCTTCCGTTGGGGATATTGAGGTGGAGAAAACTACAAGAAGCTCCCCAGGAAAGAGAGGGAAAAAGGAAGAGGAGCGGGTAAGGGGGGGTAAGAAAGCGAAAGAAGGGAAGAGGTATTTGGGTCAACGGACAGTTGCCCCTTTAGGCGCCTCTTACGCCAAGCGGAAGATACTGTGGCCCTATTCTGCCCCCGAAGCCACAGGGGGTTTATTATTATTATTATTATTATTATTGGGTACCCGAAGGCGCGGCACCTAAGCCAATATGGCTCTAATTCCTCCAGGATGAATAAAATATCTATTCCCTTGAGCACTGTCCTCTCAAAAATGCGAAACTTATTATTGGCGAAACGAGGATACTGACTTAGGGTAGTGGTACACTGTTCCCTGACACCCTCATCACAATTCTCACTCAGAGGACTAGATGCCCTGTATATTATGTGTAAATTACTGGCTTCCACATCTCCAGGCCTCTCAATTGTATCCTATTGGAAAAGCATCTTCGAATCTCTTTGTCTCACATCATTGATAGATCTTTTAGCCTGAGTGCACCCCACCGTGTCTCTCCAATGCTTCTCCAGTTCTCTCTTCCTTCAGTTAATGCTAGCTCGGGACCACAAAATAGCAATGTGGAGCCCACCTCAGCTAACAGGTCCGCCCTCTCATTTGCCCTCCATGCCCGCATTTCCGGTTACCCATAATAGCTCATCCTGCTCCTCAGAGCAGTTTTCTCTTATTTCATCCACTAGTTTAGAATTCAAGTATGGCTTAGTTAAAGCCTTCAATGCAGCTTGACTGTCAGAGAATATCCTCATTTCTTTAACCTCTGCCTGCCACTCTTCCACCATACCGCGACATACAATGATACCAATGATCTCAGCCTGGAAAACAGTGGTCATAGCCCCTAAAGCCACAGGTATTCCCCAGTTATTTGCCTTAATTTACCCTCAACCTTGGCATGTTATCCCCTAAAAGTTCTTATCCACTCTCCTTAAAATCTCATCCTAAGATGACATTTCATTGCCTCCCCTACAAACGAATGCTGTCCTCATCAGATATTTCACCCTATCTATACTCCTGGCTACCTCACAACTGCAGTCCTAGTTTTGACCAATTTCTTAAGAATCCAGTTTATGCCTTCGGTCTCACAACCCATATCCTCCTCGCATTTTTCTGCACTGCCAAAAAATTTCATGAGCTTTCGTGCAGACAATCAATTTGGAGACACCAATTCAATTTATTATTGATGGACCCCAAGACTTTAACCTCACTACACAAATTCAACCCTTACCGAGCCTAGGCATCGTGAGCCCTAATTTCCTCCTCATAGTGAATAAAACTATAGAATCTTGTCCGAATTTACAGACAATCCACTCCTCCAGCACTATTCTCTAGGTGTGTCAATGCCGACTGCATTAGGTCACTTGCCACACTCAGATACTTACGAATAATCCATTCCGTCCTCCGAGTACATCTGCAAATAGAATCTTCTACGATTCATCTCAGAATCAAGAATCTACGATAAGACACCAGAAATGTGGAGATAGGCTCACTCCTTTAAAAAACCGTTCCTTCTTTCAGCTTCCTTCTCTTCCAACTGAGAATGAAGAATTCTTGATGTCAGACGGCTATCTATCCATCTGACAGAATCCTATCTCCCCCCCCTTCTCCTCCAACAGTATTCTTATTTTCTCATGAATCACGCGATAAAAGGCCTCTCCGATATCGAGAAAGCAGCCTAAACTTCTTAGACTCCAAACGAATGTTCTATCCTCCCAACCAAGTTGTGCAAGGCCGTCTCCTTATTGAGGAATATTAAAAGCATAGCAAGAAATCCAAGTTTGAAGAAAATCATTCAACAAAAAGTGCGACTTTACAGAATAAGTTCCGATTTTTTCGGTATTTAATGAAAACAACTCCAACGAATTTCTTGAAACTTAAAATACTGACTGCACACGTTTTTTGAAACATTTTGCTTCAAGAATTGGTTTTATAATGGTTTAAATAAATCTAGGACTTATTCGATACAGAGAACAGTACAAGTTCGCTGCAACTAACGATCTACAAATAGTCACTTTCTTGTGACTCCTGCTATTAAGTTTTAACCGATAAGTATTCTTACCACCACTTATATCTTCTATATGTACTAATAAGGCACCTAAAATTTTAGAAATTCCAATATTTGAATACAATTTGCAATTAGAATCACAATAACTGTAGTAAGAGCAGTCGTGTGAGCGTTTTACAGCAGATTTTTTGAAACTTACAGTAGTGCCATCAATGATTCTGAAATATATGGTAATAGTGATAATTTATTGCATTGTTTAGCAGCACATGATTTATCTAATAAACTCAGATTAACATTGGACAAAAAAATAGTAAAATAAAGGTAAAATAGGTAAAAAGTAAAAAATTGGTAAAATTTAATTTTCAAAAAGCTGCCCAACATACTGAGAAAGCTTGAAAGAGAGATTGGAACGACTAATCACTTCTTTAGAATCTAGCCATCCTTGTATGTAAACCAAGTCGAAAATCATCTCAAAGAAACTTATAATTTTGTTTAACGACTGGAGAAGATGGAAGAATACATAACCAAATATTTGTCGGTTTGATTTGTAGTTTGGTTTGGAACTTGGTTATTTTTTTTAAGATACTTGGGCATTCAAGTACATATTTTACAATTTTTTTTATTCGGAAAAATAATTAGTGTTTAGGATAAGCAACAAAATTAAAACAAATGTTATTTTGTATAGACACCGTTCTCGCTTTACTTCGCAAATTGCTTTAGTCATCTAACCTGCAAGGAAATCAATTTGAGAAAGTATTTAGGGTCAGCACTCTCAAGAAAATTATAGCATCGTATTACTCCATATTATAGTATCGTGGTCTTTATTTTTCCAGACAACGTACAATTCTACAAATATGGACACCACTGGAGCCATATCAGATCAAAAGCTCGCAACGAATTTAGTTTGGAAAAACTATGTTTTGTACATAATAGATTAAATCTTAAATCCTTTTTTAGGCGTAGGCCACATTTCACGTTAAATTAGGCAAAATTGAGGGACTTGAAAATAATTTAGATTTATTTACTAATTTTACTTTAAATTGAATTTCTTAATGCAAAGCTAGTTAGATTAAGCGCATTAGATGCACCTTTAAAGCTTTACGCTTCTAGAATACTTAAGTCAAAAAGTCTAAGTGAGATAGGACTGACGTAAGATTTACCAGACCAAGGAACACAAAGAGAATCTGAACAACTCTTCACAGGTTTCATTGATTTTTTCTTCACTTAAAATCCATGAATTTCCAATGGAATAAATAAAATATTTTAATCAGTCAAAAAGAAAGAAACCACAATCATCAATTTTTCATTTTTCCAAGATAATAAAAATATTCTGTTGATCATAACAAGCTACAATATTCTCTCTGATTTATTTGACATTTTTTTCTTTTCTTTTTTAAATAATAAGACAAAAAACCGTGTTCTCTACTAAAAACTAAACACGATTTATATTCCTATATATACGAGTATTGTTGGTTGGCCTTACGGCTTCATAAATTGTTAACTTACCCCAAAATTTTACAATTTAAATGAACCCACGAACAATTTCATCAAAACCCTGCTTCAGCTTACTTCATACCAACCGTTCTCAACTAACACAACCCTTTCTTAATATTTATCAAAACCCTTTTCACAATAATTTCTTCTCTTCTATGGCTTTCACAGCAATCCAAATACTAGAGATTGTTCACGATTTTAGCACTGCAAGACCACGAAAGATCATTAAAAAAAATATATTAAAAAGAAATCTGATGTGAAAGGTTCACACTATCCTGTAATTATTACAATTCTAATTGATCATTTTCTTCAAACTTGGAATTTTTAGTTGTCCATATTAGATACAAATATAAAACAGCCCGGCACTGCACTGAGAAGTTTGCGGCCGCCAACCATCATAGAATAAAATTAAGAAATTGTATAATAGCCCAACTTATCACCCCTTACAGTAGGAAACTGGTGTTACGATATTGAGAAACCTTCCCCTCCGTTTGTAAGCAGAAGTCCGGCGTGAGCAAAATGTTGTAGAAATTCCGCGCATTCTAACAGAACCATTCACCTTAAGAGAGCTCAATAATGCCGTTAAATGCAAGAATACTTACTCTCCAGGAATGGACCGCTTCCATTATAATATTATAAGTAAATTGCCAATAAACGCTAAATTAGACCTATTGAAATTATTAATGAATTTTGGATAAAAGGAAATTTTCCACTGGGTTGTCTATCTAGTAGTCTCAATATTAAAAAATAATAAACCCACTCAGATTGAATCTCGTATTGACCAATTTCTTTAGGGTCATGTATGCTAAAGTCATTCGAGCGACTAGTTAAGACCCGACCGGAATAGTGGCTGGAGTTCCACCAAAAACTGCCAGAATCGCAGTTTGGTTTTTGACATGGCAGATCAATTTATGAAAATCGTCCCAATAAATACAGATATTTACCAGTCTCGCACTTCCAATAAAGTCATACTAGCACTATTTCTGAATATTACTGCTGCATATGATAACATACAGTTACCTTTTCTTTTCCAAAAATTAATTTCAGTACGATTACCAATTAAATTTGCTAAAAATATTTCAACCTTAATATTCGGTAGATTAATATATCTTCGCATCAATGACAAGATAATATGACCGCCTAGTTAGGTATCCCTCAAGGCGGAATACTGAGTCCGTTATTGAACGATTTATGGATGTGACATAGAAAGCATTTTAGGTCCCGAGATTATTCTCTTACAATTCGCTGAAGACATTTGTGTATATATCGCTCATACAACTGAGGAAACCGGTATAAAATACTCAGACGAAACAGTTAGTAGTATCCTCATTGATCGGCAATATTTATTCAGCGGGAATGACCGCTATTTATTTGGCTCTTAAGTATATGTTATAAACTTGCAACCTAGAAAGTTTGCAATCTTAAGCTATTGAACACGTGCTCTAGTGAAAACATTCAGCAGGGCAGGACATACTCATAGAACCTCAAAATCTTTTTTGAATAATCTTTTTGAAGCATCTAATAACCTGTTGGTATATTGCCTCACATCAATTAAAGCAATTTTCATATTAAACTAGTCTAGAAACTTAAAAAATATTTCGAGTCCTCTAACGCTCTTCCGTTCTGCTTTCGGAAACCTAGTTTCTGTTCTTATTGATATCAAAATTCACTTTTCATCTAGCAGGATACCCAGGCCTTCTATCTAATGTGATGGATACTTTAGTGTAATTAAACTTGACTGTCTGCCTCTTCTTATGGAAGCCTACACAACACTATTCACATTAAACTCTTATGATCAAAGTAGTCTAGACACTTAAGTTTTCGATCCTCTAGGGCTCTTCCGTTCTGCTTTAGGAAACCCAGTTTTTATTTTTATTTTATTAAATGGCCTTAGCTTTTCGCCATACGGCCAGAGACTAGGTTACGTTTAAATGACCATAACTTTTATATTTTGTATATGCTTAATTAGATAGGATTCTGCATTTTATATTCCATAAAATACTCGTACGTTAGTCTAGTTAGTTTAGTCTTCTATTTTTAATATAATCATTAAAGACGTGTACTTTTTTTAATTAGTTAATTTTTTCTTTCCTTCAATTTCCATGAACAATAATACGTTTTAATTTAAAATACATTAAATAAGAGTTTTTTCCCTAAAATCAGAAATAACAAATTAAACAAAATTCAATAAATAAAAAACTAACTTGCAATTGCATTAAATGGTAACTTTAATTGCATTTGTAACTTAAAACAAATTCATAAATTAGTTTATAAATTTCTATATTATTAGAAAAAATAATTTCTTCATAATGAAAGGGTGGTGTCAGGTACTTACACAAGTGATTGAATAAAATGATTCTTTCACTTTCATATTTTGGGCATAACATTATAATATGTTTAAAATCTTCGGGCTCATTACAAGAAGCACACAGTGGTGAATTCCTTATACCGATCTTTTGAAGATAAGCTTGACATACGGCATGATTCGATCTGATTCGACACATTGTTGTGACCAAGTGTTTGCTCATGCCCATTCCTCTGAACCATAGCGGTCTGTCCAGTGTAACAACATTTCTTTTATAAAAAAACCCCTCATGAGAAGAAAGATAATTGATTGCCAATTCTGAGCTATTGCATTCTTTAAAACTCTGTTCAGATCTGAAATAGGACGTTTAATATCTGACAGTTCGCCAGATACAGCTGCATCTTTCGCTATAGCGTCTACAATTTCATTATGGCTTAAACCGCTATGTCCCTTTATCCATAAGAAATTGATTGAGCCCTTATTTTCCGTCTCTATGGTATTAATTAAGTTTATAATTTCTATAATTATATGGTTGTGCGTAGAAGAGTTAAATGCGTTCCCTATTTTGGATAGATCACTTAAACTATCACTCAATATTAAATATTTTGCATGTGGTAGTGAACGAATATACTGAGAGCCATAAGAATCGCAACAAGTTCCGCAGTGAATATTGAGGCATATTCAGACAAACGAGCCAATCTACAGAATTTCGCAGCTGGGTCATACATGGCATTTCCCACCTGGCTGTTAAGCTTAGAACCGTCCGTATAAATGAAATAACACCTGGCCACCTGGTTTATGTAGTCGTCAAAACATTGGTTTCTCAAATTATCAGGTACTATGGACATAACTTGGCTTAGACTAATTTAAACTCTCTAACTAAAAATTTAAAATCAACGCAATATAAAGAAAGTTTATTATTTACATTAACAACATTACGACACGGTGACACACGGGGCAAACTCTCATAGAATATATATTTTTAATTATTTATTTATTTGCATCTGTACAACTATATACAATGGCAAAAGTGTATGTACAGTATTATAAACAATTGTCCCACTGAGCTAAGCTCAGCGCCACAACTAGGATGACGTGATGGGAGAAACCAACCAGCTCTGGAACTCCCTAGGATGAACTTGTGGGTTGAGGAGAAAGGAGATCTCGTGGCCAACGACGTCTTAAACGACATGGAGGATTGTCAGGGTGGAAAGGTGAAGGGAGTGATTGGACAAGAGGATTTGGGTGAAGCTCTAGGCTTTTATGGAAATTTTGGAATCGGGAGAGGATTAGATCATTAACGAAGGGAATATTAAGGTCATGATGCAGGGTGAGATTGGAGACATAATAGGGTGCATTAACGATTCGGCGGAGGACTTTGGATTGGAAGGATTGTATGGGTTGTACATTGGAAGGTTTTGCGGAGCCCCACAATTCTGCTCCATATGTCCATATCGGTCTAAGTAGTGTTTTGTAGAGTGTGAGTTTGTTCTGTACCTTCATGGTAGATTTAGGTCCAAGGAGTCTTCTCAAGAGTCCGTAACGTCTGTTTAGTTCTTTTCGTTTAAGTCTTGTGTGAGGGTTCCACGTTAGACGATTGTCCAAGTAGAGTCCTAGGTAACGTACCTGTGTGGAAGTGGGTATTTCTGCATTGTTGGTAGTTAATGGTTGGCAAGTCTGTCTCCGTAATGTAAATGTAACCTGGACACATTTGGCAGGATTGAGTTTTATTCTCGATTTTTTACACCAGCTTTCAATGAGCTCAAGGTGTTCTTGTACAATAGTAGAGACATGAGAAGGATCAGGGTGGGAAAATAGTATTGCGGTGTCATCAGCATAGGTTGTTATTAGTGTTTGGGGATGGGTAGGAATGTCAGCAGTGTATATGGTATAAAGGATTGGTCCTAGTATACTGCCCTGTGGCACACCGGCGCAGGTAACATGTAAATCGGAAACCTCAATGCCGCATCTCACTCTGAAACAGCGGGGTCCGTAAGATAGGATTGCAGGAGAAGGTAAAATGGAGTGGGAAGAAATTGTTTTAATTTATAGAGTAGTCCTGGGTGCCAAACTCTGTCGAAAGCCTGAGCCACGTCCAGAAAGACACCCAGATAATATTTCTTATTCTCCAGAGCGGACGAAATAGTATCGACCACTCTGAAGGACTGTTGAATAGTGGAATGACGGGTGCGGAATCCAAATTGGTGGGTAGCGATGATGTTTTGTGATTCTAGGATAGGAATTAGCCGTTTGAGGAGTATTTTTTCTAGGACTTTGGATAGTATAGGAAGAAGGCTGATAGGTCGGTAAGAAGATACCTCACTTGGAGGTTTATGCGGTTTGGGAATAAGTGTAATTAAGGAATACTTCCACTAGATGGGAAAGTGGGCTGTACGAAGAATAGAGTTAAAAATAGTAGTGAGGAAAACAATGGCCTTCCTAGGAAGATGGCGAAGTATGTTAGTTGTAATGAGGTCGTGCTCAGGAGCTTTTTTCCGAGGCAGGTGGTCAATAAGGGATTTTACCTCAGAAGGAAGTATGGGTTTAGGCAGAAGATGGAGAGGAAGAGGGATGTCAAGGTTATCAAGGACATGTTTTGTGTAGGTAGGATCGAGTATATCTGGGTATGGAGTGAAAGTTTGTTCTAAGTAATTGGAAAATATATTAGCTCTTTCCTTGTCGCTTCTAGCCCAGGAGCCATTAGGTGTGCGGATGGGAGAAATAGTATTATGATATTTCAAAATTTTTTTAGTGGCAAGCCAGAGGGAGTTATCATCAGTGGATAGGGAAGCAATGTGTTTTTGGTACTGGGAGGCTCGGAACTCGGAAAGCTGGGATCGCAAGAGGTTAGTTAGCTGGTTAAAAATTCTTTTATGAGAAGGATAACGAGTGTGCTGCCATCTTCTTCTGGCCTGGCGTTTAGCGGTTATTAGGTTTCGAATATGTTTAGGGAGAGTTTGGTTAGGTGAAGGATGGGATTGACGACGATAGGAACAGGATTGTTGGGCTGCATATTGGATGGAATTAGTGAAGAGTTGCACAGCCTCTTCTATTTCATTGGCGGTTTTTAGGGAAAGGTTCAAAACAAGGGAATCTTCCAATTTATCTTGAAATATGTCCCAATTAATCGGGCCTTCAATCAAGTATGGCTTAGGAGATTTCGGAATGGGAATTATGCTAAGGTTGAGGAGCCCAGGAGGGTGGTCAGAGGATAATTCATTCAGGGTATTTGTGGTTGAAAAAATGGACCCTACACCAGAAGCGACAAAGAAGTCCACTAGATCTGGAATACGGTTGGGATCGGAAGGCCAATATGTGGGGTAATCAGGAGAGATGAATGAGAAATTGTGTGAGAGGATAAGACTATGAAGGAGGCGACCTCGGGACTTGACGACCCTACTACCCCATTGCGGATGCTTGGCATTGAAATCCCCGCCGGCAATAAAACGAGGACCAAGGGATTGGAAAAGGGATCTAAATTGAGGATAATATGTAGTAGTGGAAGGGGAACAGTAGACTGCTGCCAAAATTATAGGAAAAGGAAATAATGAGAGAGATATTGTTGTGACATGATAGGAATCTGTTGAGGTGAGAATGTATTCGTGATGAGATAAGGAGTTAGCAGCCAAGATTGCAGAGCCACCTTGAGTCTCTGCCCAGTGTGGTTGGTCCTGTATGTCTGGTAGCCAGGGATGTAGAAGTTGTGATTGTCAGTCAAGTGTGTTTCTGTTATTAGTGCGATGTCGATTTTTCTGTCATTCAGTAAGACTTGTAATTCTTGTCAGTGAGCTGATATTCCGTTTGCGTTCCAGAGCAGTACTGTGAGGGGTTTATGGGAAATATTGTTCATCGGGTAAGTTTAGGGAGAAGCTCGGAAACGAGAGTAGTGAGGAGGGAAATTAGAGGGGTAATTAATGATTTGAATTCATTAAGAAAGGATGTTAGATGGGAGGTGATGTCCAAAGGAGGATTTGGTGGAGAGTATCTAGGAATAGGATAGGGGTTGACTGAGGTAGAAGTAGGCTCTGTTGGGGTGGGAGTCGGCTTGAAAGAGGAAAGAGTAGGTTTGATCATTGGGTGAGGAAGGTTTCTAGTTGTGACGCTGGCATAACTGCCTGTTTGTCTTCTTTGAAGATATGGAGCAGGTGTAACTGGAGCAGGCTGAGGGATTGGAGTCGGCACCTTCGCTTCCTTCTGGACTTCAGGTACTTGTTTATAGATTAATCGCATTTCTCTTTGCTTCTGTAGCACTTTGTGGGTTGTACAGCCCTTATAGCTAGCCCGATGGGCGCCGCCACATTGAGCGCAAATGTCTGGTATATTTAGTGGTTTCGAGCAATCAGCTGATAGGTGTGGACCAGCGCAACGGACGCACTTAGGAGGATGATTACAGTATGTTCTAGTGTGTCCATACTCTTGGCACCTTGCGCATTGAACTATATTCGTTCTCCTTCGGGGTTCCTCTACACTGATTTTGGTGTAGAGAAGATAGTGCAACTTGAAAATCTCCTGGCTGCATTTTGTATTAGTGAGGTCAACAAAAAACAATGGCAAAGGAGCCCTGGATATGTGGTGCAACACTTGGTGCACCCTAATGACTTCGAAACCTTGGTCTGTGAGTTCCTGTTGATTTCGTCTGTTGTTGTTGTTTGGTGGAGGCCCCTGATTACTACGCGATAGCACTTATCTAGCACTTAACAATGGTAGTCCTGATCCTTCCCCTGCAGGTATTTAACCACTTTTCGGTAACTATCGCTGTCGTGAGTGTACAGTAACATGTCGTTCAATCTAGCTCGACAGTAGAATTTATCATTTCCAACAAGAAGTTTTAATTGTTGGCAAAGATTGGAAAAATTTTGAATATTTTTTACAGCAATGGGTGGTGGTTTAGGAGTATTTTTTTCCATATTATTTTTATTGGGAGGCGCTGTTACTAGTGGAGTTGTGACGGAAGATGCGCTAGCATCACTATCTGTTACGTTAGTGCCCTTTTTTGTTTACTTTTTGGCGAGCTGTTTGCACTGGGTGTCTTTTTGAGTTGCCTCTTTCTTCTTCTGGTAGGTTGAACAAATGCCACTGAGGCATCAGATTCCACGACAGTGTTTACTGGACTAGGATTCATGTTTATATCGCTATTAGTCGCATTAGAATACGACATGGTTTGCGAAATGGCGTCAGTAACACCTCGTATGTTCATAGTGCCCTAGTTAGGGCAGAACTAAAATGATAGTGAAGTGATAGTGGCAGGGGAATCCCCCTCCACAGTGCTTCCAATAGTAACTAGTAAATACAAAAGTTTTATTACCTGTAATCAGTACTGCCACTACTCTTGCCACTACAGTCCACTGTTCATAAACTAAACTATTTACACTATTTACATTAAATAACTATGTACATGAAAATTGAAAACAAGAAAAACAAAACTCGGTGAAACTAAAGAGTATAGCCAAAATGTAAAATAAATTCTTCTGTGTAATAATTAAATGAAAAGAAATAAAAAGAAAAAGAAAGAATGGAAATCAGTTAAATACTAGAATAGCAGTACGTGCACTCCTCATAGAATATAGGTGCTTTCTTAGTTGCCCAGTACCGATGAGTCAGAATGTTTGTATTTAATTTGCAAATATTATTATAAATATCTATATTGCTATTCATTAATTTAAGGAGAAAACGATCTGAGAGAAGCTGAGCCCTATATAGTAAAGGCAATTCTCCTGCTTCCGCATACAAAATATTAACAGAGTACTATTTAGAAAACCAAGACATTTTCTGATGTACATATTTTGAACCACTTGCGCTGGTTTTATGACGGATTTTTTAGAATGGGTGAAGAAAATTGATCCAAAATCCATAATGGACCGGATCGTGGTTCTATAAAATAACAGTGAGATATCGGGATCTGCACCCCATTTCTTGTATAAAACAGCTCGAATAATATTAAAGTATTTTCAGTTTTTCCAATTTTTCAAAGTTTCCAATTTAAAGCTTTATCCAACGTTAAACCCAGAAATTTGAAGAAATAGTCCAAGGAAATCTCCATTTTCCCAATTCTGTAGATTGATAGAGGTTTAATCTCAATTTTTTGTAAAGGGACACACTAATGTTTTCTCTTCTGAGACAGTAAGTCCGTTAAGAGATACCCATTCAGCTAGTTGATCAGAAACTACCCTCAATGATTATTTACAATCCTCGATAGTACTATCTACAGTATAAATGCAAACATCATCTGCGAACTGTAACATTTTGGCTTCAGGTGTATTTATTGAAAAAAAATCAGCCACATAAATCGCGTAAAGGATCGGGCTAATAATAGCCTCTTGAGGCAATCCGATTTCCGTGACGAAAGATCCTTGTAATCTTTAGGTATATATTTCTGCTAGAAATTAAAAGTATAATGTTTTTTATAAACTTTTTGGGTAACCCGATGTTTTCCATTTTGTTTATCAGGATCTGAAGTAACACAGAATCATAGGCTCTATAAAAGTCCAAAAACAAAGCCAGCATGACTTTATTGGAGGTTAGTATATGTCTCACCAGCTGCATCTGTCTGTGTTGCACGGACTTCCCCTTTCGGAAACCATATTGGGAAGGTGGGAGTTTATCATAGTGCTCGAGCCACCACTCCAGTCTAGCCTTAATTAATCTTTCCAAAGTTTTCATAAGACAGGATGCCAAAGAAATAGGTCTAATTGCGGGGTACAAAAAGTGAAATCTATTGCTGAATCGATTTTCTGCGTTCTGTTTATATCGATTTTCTATTATTGTTCGGTTTCAAAATTGGGCATATTATATCATCTTCCCACTGTTTAGGAAATTCTCCGCAATCCCACATTTGATTAAACATTCTTAAAAGGGATCATTTAACTGAAACGGGAAGGTTATATATCATTTTATAATGTATTTGATCGATACCGGGTGATGTATTTGTATTTTTTTAATTGCAATTTTTAATTCGTGCATATCAAAAGGTTCCAATAGAAAATGATTTATTTTATTTTCTTCTATACTAATATGCAGATTTAAATTATCTTAAACAAATGGGGGAGCTAGAATAGAGGCGAATTCGTTTATCCATTCACCCTCGTTTAATGGAGAGTAAATATTCTGATTGGTAAGTAATTGATTTTCTTCCAAATTTGTGAAATAAGTACATTCTTATTTAAATTATTGCAAAATAACCTCCAGTCTTCTCTTTTCTTATTTTTGATTAATAATTTCGTTGCTGCAGCTTGTCTTTTATATTCTATGAAATTCTCCCTATTTGGTAAATTTTTATCTTTGCGAAATGTCTGCTTACGTTTTTCAGTACCGTCTGTACAACTATTGTCCCACCAAATTTTGCTATTTGAACATATTACATTTTTATATGCAGGTATCGTCCGTCAGCTTACCTACAGAATTAATTATATGATTATCAGAAGATTTTTCTTGTTGGCCGTTAGTTGTAATATGAAAACAATAATTAGTTGGCTTCCCGACCAATTGATGGTGAAAAAAACAAAACCAAAAAGTAAATTTTGTAATTGTTTTTTATTATGATAGTTCGACGTTTCGACAAACTTTGTTTGTCTTCTTCAGGAACAATACAAAACAAAATTATAACATAAAACACAAACAAAAAACCAAATACATAGGTGAGATTACAGTACTCAGTACAGTTACAGCATTACTACTGTAATCTCACCTATGTATTTGGTTTTTTGTTTGTGTTTCATGTTATAATTTTGTTTTTTCTTTAATTTTGTTTTGTATTGTTCCTGAAGAAGACAAACAAAGTTTGTCGAAACGTCGAACTGTCATAATAAAAAACAATTACAAAATTTACTTTTTGGTTTTGTTTTTTTCACCATCAATTGGTCGAGAAGCCAACTAATTATTGTTTTCAGAATTAATTACATCTACAAATTCATCATAAGAAGGGGAGTCAGTAAGTTTTAGGTTGGAATTTATTGGATTACTAAATTTTGTCCAGTCGGCCTTGCTAACATTCCATTTTCCAAGTAACGTTGTTTTTATAAATTTGATATGTTTACTACAAGATTTAATAATTGTTAGCAGATGATCGGATCCCATTGGATCATGTAGTGTGTTCCACAAAAAAGAGAGCTAATTGCGGGGTACAAAAAGTGAAATCTATTGCTGAATCGATTTTCTGTGTTCTTCTGTTGATAACAATAGGGGATCCATCATTTAGACAAACTAAATTGTCTTGCATGGCCTCAAGTAAGTAACGACCCTTGTCCAGTAAACTTTGAACCCCATGCAATATTATGATGATTAAAATCTCCAGCTAAAATAAACGGCGGCTTAAGGCTCTTAAAATTTATTCCACTCGCCACTCAGAATATTATTAACTGGATTATTATAAATAGATATAATAGAGAATTGTTCATCGTCATTAAAAAAGGTTATCGATACACCTATAGACATCAATCCGTTAATTTTTTATATATTGTCTATTATATGGTATATTTTTGTCTACTATAATTGCGACTCCTGCCTTGCCATCTCTTCTATCGTTTCTTATCAAATTAAAGCCGCTGAACTTAATTAATTTTCCTGGTTTAAACCAAGTTTCGCTTATTAGTACGAAATTAATTTTTTCTTTAATCAGATATATTTCTAAACTTCCTTTTCTTGATATCGCCGATGAGGCATTCCTATGTAAAATATTAAGAATATCTTTCCTTAGTACCATATTAATTTAATTGAACAAGAAATATAATAAACGTTAAAATCAGATCTAGAACGAAATAAATTCGCGGTTTATAAAATGTAAAAATATAATATCTCAACACTAGACTAAAAAATTTGACCCGAGAGCCAGTAATAATATTTTGATTACAACAATAAAATTTCATGTTTACATCATAGAACATTAATAAGATTTTAGATTTAAAAATTTAATACATTTTCTAGAAGAAGAAGAAGAAGAAGTCTTTATTTACATACAAATTTCACAAAAACTTCACAATACAGAAAAAAATAGAAAATAAAAAGTTAGAAAATTTAATGAAAGAAACTAAAAATATACAATTAACCTTTAAATCAAATACAAATTATCTCTCATTAGATACATATATCAATTAGTACAATTATATGAATTTAAAACTGCCTATAAAGACTATTTACATTTTCTAAAAATTGTCTAAATTAAATTTTTACATTTTAATCAATAAATTTACTAATGTACTAAATTTACATAAGAAATTAACAATTTTTCTGAGGTTCTATTCATTAGTGAAATATAATACTTTATCTTTTAATAACGAACGGACATCATTTTCTGATAAATTCAAAGTGTTACAGCTTTTTAATGGTTCACAACTGAAAGAACTACACATATATTTTCCATTTTGAATTCTATAGCTTTGGGGTTCTCAACTGAATTACTATATTGGGGAGAATATGAGTTTATAGTAATTGGCGTCAGCTTATCTACATTAATTGCAAATGATTTAAATAGTTTGAATCGTTTATGGGTGCGAAATGACTGTGTTCTTTCAGATGTGGGACAGGATTTGTCAGAACTGTTTTAAATGATTTCCCACATACTCTTTCCTTTGCCGAAATAAAAGTAAGATTTTCAGTAGTCATCACAGATCTAATAGACTTCTGTTTTAAGTATTCTGGACACTTTTTAGAATCTAAAGAACTGTGACTACCGTTACAATTAACACACTTTTCTGGGGCGTCTGCGGGACATTGTGATTTATCATGGCCCTCACCACACTTCCAACAACGAACATTACTCTTACATTGTCTGCTCATGTGTCCATATCTTAGACACTTGAAACACTGATTATTACGGAAAATGTATGGTTCCACCGGACATCGAACATATTGTATAATATATTATTTGGTAAATTCAAACCCCTAAATGTTATTAAAACTGTCTGAGTTGCTTTTGAAATCAATACACCCCCACTGTTTTTCTCTTTTCTAAAAAATCTTTTAGCTTTAATAATTTTTATATTACAAAAGTCTGTTAAGGCATATTTTGCTATTTCCTCATCTGAGAAATCAGTGCAAATCCCACGGATTATTCCTTGTCTCTCCAATAAAAAGTTAGGAATTTATAAGCTTTCAACTTACTATCCTTTAGAACTTTCGACTGGAGCAATTTATTTGCGTAATCTCTATTGTTCAACTCCACTTTAACTCTGTTACGCCCTATAGATTTAATCTGAGTAATACTACCCTCAATATTATTAAATTTTCTATTAAGCATCAATCCCAATTTCATCGGATGCAATCAGAATCGCTCATGGACTCAATAAACGCATAATAAGGTCCATTATCGCAATATTCAAATAACCGTTCAGGTTTTTGCTCTTTTATCTCCTATTCATTTGTACATTGCGTACCATTTCATCGTTATCACCTTCTTGGGTTTTCATATTTACAATACTGTTTACATTATCTACAAAAAAAGCTCTTTCTTCTGAGCTTAATGGAGTATTTACAATATTTACAATTTCTGTGCTCTCCATTGTATGAGGGGGCACATTCCTCCCATCCTCATGGCGATTTATTAACTTTAAATTAAAAGAAATTAAATTATGCCTTTTTTTTTATATACAGATTAAATAGCAGATAAGAAATACACCCTCTTAAAAGTAAATTAACAAATAAAGGAAAACCAAATTTATTAAGAAGATTTCAAGAAAAAATAAATGGGAAATAAAAAGAAAATAAAGTAAATTAAAAGAAAACTTATCTGAAATCAAAGTAATGTACAACGTCTGTGAGCGCTAGCAGTAGTATAAAGTTTGAACTTTGTACACGTCCGAACTCTACGACTGACGCCAGTTTTTGTTCGCCTTATATTGATATTGAAATTTAACTTTTCATTTAGCAGTATACCCAAGCCTTTAATGTGATCGACATCTTAGTTTTATTAAACATAACTGTCTCTTCTTATGGAAAGTCCCTACACACTGTACTATATAGGTAGTAACAATATGCAGGTGGTAAAACAACAGTACATTATGCTGAAATATCACTAGAGAATCGTTGACATTTTCAAAAGTGAAATAGAACTTTTTATTCCAGGTTTTTGAAGGTAGTTGAAGGTAGTCAATCGTCCAGAGAGATAATGTCAAATCGCCCGAAAATGTAGGGACAATAACCTTTTCACAATTTACAAAGAAAAGAGTCGTCGCTGTTGACACTCGAATCTTCCTGTACTGTAATAGTTTTTTTTAGATCACGCGCGTTCGACGCTTGGTCCCTCTGGCATGTAATGTCCCAAAACATTGTGTATAATACCAAATTCCAAACATATTTCCGAATTCTCCAAATTAGGACAAATTTCATATCATCTGTAAACAATCTCCTGGAGCTGAACAGATGAAATCAGACTATTTGGAAGTCAAGTACATCCATCTGACGTTAAAACTTTGATGCCTGAGGCACTTCAGAAGAATTTTCTGTTTTCTTAAATTCAATATCATTTCTAATAATCAATCTTCTTCCAGCCCAGAAGGTAGGATCTAAGCCATGACAAAAGCAGCCCAAAATTCTAATAATATCCAATTTCTTAACTAAGATATTAGGAGGAATACTACCAATTGGTTTTTTGAAGTCCATATAAATGAATTTCTTTATTTGTTGTTCTTTCTTCCAATCCCTTTAATACAGAGTTCTTGAAACGACGTGATTTTGAGGTCCACAATATATTTTAATGAATCAGCCTGTCAAAAATCAGTGGTACATCAATTATGTATGACCATAAATTATTCCCATCGAATTATTTTGATTTGCAGAAATACATAAAGCGACATTTGCTGGGATCACGTTTTCTGAAACAAACGATGTCAATCTCCGTCAGACAGGGCCGGACTTACATATAACTTGAAAAGCTGTAGTTAGGTTGTGATTTGGATAATATTAAATTAAGCATACATCCTTTTATTTAAAAAATTGTAACAGTATTTATATCATCCGCTAAAATATTAAACTGTGGGTCATCAATTTTTAATTGTAGTCTACTAATCTGCACATTATCTACCCAAACCAGATACTGTTGTCACAGTGACAATGGAAGTTTCTTCAAAGCACATGTGATAGTCTTATTGTGCATGAATTCAATTTTCAAAATTTATATAATTAAGAAAAACTTCAATCATTGTTACATAAAGTTGAAGCACTTCTGGATTAGTAATTGTTCATGAGAAAATCTGTAGTATTCTAAAAGAGTAAAAATGAATGTCGTAAGTTCCAAAGTTAAATTCAGGAAAAAATTTCAACTGTAAATTATACTCAATTTGAAAAATCGGTAAACATAGAAGTTTAAAATCTGACGATTTATTGACAGATTTTGTGAAAGAAAATGTTGTAATAGACTTTTTAAGAAGTATCACAAATATTTATCATGTATAGTTTTTGAATCTGTTTTGTTTAATAAAGCTTTTCTTCTGGTATTAAAATTGTATTTTACGCCTTCCAGAATTTCTGTAAAAATTAATAAAGTTGATTGGCCTTTTTTTAAAAATATATGAATATTCACAAATATTTCAATAGTATTCAGTACCAATTAAAGCTATGAAGTTGCCTAAAACTTTACTACAAAAGGGGCCTCTAAAAAATGTTTAGCTTACAGCCTCACTCAACCTAAATCAGGCCTTACATTTAGGTAAAATTAGTTAATAACAATGGTGAAATTTAAAATTAGGTACTTCCAACAATGGAGCTGCCATGAACTCTCCGTTCATGCCATGAACACGGATACTCCATCCGTGCAAACAACATCTGCCAAGTTTTCCTGTTGCATAATTATTTAAAGATATATGGTGCCCAATGAAGTTAACTCAACTTCTTGTAGAACTTGTTCATCCTATGAATTCTTTAAATTGGCTGTCTTGTGACCATCGGACTATTTACAAACAAAATATATTAAAGTTATACGAAAATCACAAATTTATATAATTTTTTACTTTCAACTTTTTATTTTAACTATATGATTGAAGTGTTACCGGGTTTTAAAGCAAAAAATTCTGGATGAAAGTATTATGTTTGGCAATGTAAATCTTTAGACCCTTGTGCAAGCAAATCGTTAAATACTGAAAACATTCTGTAAATTTGCATCTCTATTAACCGTTAACACTTTTTTTTATTTCAAAATTGGTATTTCTATAAACTAATTTAAAACTCCTCTGCATTATGTAGTTAATGGAAATATAAGGATTTTGAAATGGCGCTTTAGACAGATGCCTGATGTCATCGTCCCTATTTCCTGGGAAAAAGTTTCAGAAATAAAAGTGATAGGCCCATATGTGTGTAGTAAGTCGCGATTTTGAACAAAATCAAAATTGGAGCAAGTTCCTTTCGGGAAAATAACAAAGTACTTAAAAAAAAACATGGATTAAAGTCATACTTGCGACTAATGGATTTCGACCGAAACCTCCCTTCAATTTCGATCGACTAATACGAATTATCAGTTTGAGCCTCCTGTTAATTTTCATTTTTTGAAATATTTTGTTCACAAACATAAATATCATTCACTGAAACTCCTCTTATAAGTAGTAAGCGAAAACAAATTCGGAAGTAATTTTCATAAAAATGGTAAGAATTTTTTTTATTTTACTGTACAGCAAAAAATATAAATTATAACCAATAAGAATTTACAAACTTCATAATCTTGAAGCTCTTTAAACCAACCATTTTGCAGTTTAAAACATCCTTGTGTACGAGATTCACCAAATGGCCAAACTTGACCTTACTTGAGTAAGATCTTAATAAGATTCATTCGCATCATATTGTTTATATTCTCTCTGATTGATGCCTAAATTCTCAAGATAATATTGCCAGTATGTGTATAAACCAGGTTTATGAGTGAATAAAACAATTTATTACTGTCTGTTTCCAATACATAAAACTTTATGAAGACCGAAAAGTCTTTATTTTATTTAGTTTTACGATTTAGTTTAGAAATAACGTCAAAGATTTTGTGTGTGACCTATTTCAACTAATGTAATAATTTTCGATAAAAGAAATAGTTTTAATAATTGGTTAATACATGAAAAATAAAAATCTGGTGCGAAACACTCTATAGCTGTTAACAATTAACAATTATAATTGACTTGGAATTATTATCAACCTGTAGATGGCTTTTATCAGGAAAGAAGAATATATATTGGTTTTCCGCTGGAAGTGCCTGTATTTGAAAACTTTGGCGACCAAAAACATTCAAATCTAGGGTACCAGATTTCCCACAAAAACCCTGAAATAACTTTTTCAGGAAATAATTTTAAAATTAGGTTTATTTATGTGTAGTTTCCATTCCAAGTTTAAAGAAAATTATCTGGCCATTTAGATAAAATTCTGATATCTCTGGAACCAATTTGTAAAGTTGAAACTTTTGGATATTCTGGAATTATTCGTAAAGGATCAACTTTCGGATAACTGATTTGCTCCAAATTTGGATTTGTTAATGTTATTCCATTAGAACCTTACATTTACTGAAATTAAATTAATTAGCGGAGCAGCTTTCTTAGAATCTTCCAGAAATCAGTTTTCTTGGATAAGCATGAACTTTTTATGCTGTATTTATTGTGCTTAATATTATTATGGAAAAAAAAAATAGTAATTGTGCCTAATATGTACTAATATTTAAGAAAGGTTGGAGGCTTGAACATTATTATTGGAAATAGGAGTTGCATTGGTTTTCATCTGTCTACCGAGTGGAATGGAAGAAGTAGCATGTACACTGTACCGCTAAATCACCGTGTGTTCATTTAATAATATAGCGAATCGTTCAGTCGGAGAAACCCCTGCTAAACATTTGTTTGGAATAAATCAGAATGGAAGAACTGATGACAATTTAAGACCTATTTTAGAATCAACGGAAAATAATATTCGTGATTTGAAACAAATTCGTTCCAAAGAGAATATGCTAAAAAATAGCACTAACTATTACGAAAAGTATTACAATGACCGTAATAAAGCATCTATAAAATAGAAGATTATGTGTTAATCAGAAATGTTGATGTAACTCATGGAGTTAACAAAAAATTATTACTGGCATTTCGAGGGCCTTACTTCATTAAAAAAGTATTGGTTCACGAACCCTACCTCAGAAGGGATCCCAAAGGCAATTAGTTGACACAATTGTCTTATGAAGTTTCACCAGACATGAAACCTTTTGGTTAACTGTAAGCAAAGAGTAGCGTAAGAAATAATGGACCGATTAATTGCTTAAGCCTTATTTCGAATTGGCTGTTTGTATTTTGTTTACATATTTGTTTTTGTATTATATTTTGTAAATGTTTAAATTGTTTTAGTACTTGTTTAATATATTTTTGTTCCCTAATTTAATTGATAAGTTAGATTCTCTTTTAGTAGTGATTGAGAGGCCAATCAGTGTCAGGCTGGCCGAGCTGTGAGCATAATATTATTACGAAAATAAGCAAATAGTAATTGTGCCTAATATATACTAATATTTGTAAAGGGTACATTATTATAGGCTTGAACATTATTAATGGAAGCAAAGGTTACACCGTTTTCTCATCTGTCTACAAAGTGGAGTGAAAGAAGTAATGTTGCTCTGTACCACTACGTCTCTGTGTGTTTAAGAGGATGTACTTTTAATTAATAATAATAATAATAATAATAATTCATTATAATTTGTTATCATTTAGCCTATTATTATTTAAGGCCTATCTGACACACATCCCACATTATTTAGTACGGCAAATTTTTGAAGAAAATCGTGGAAACAGTTTTTTAGCAAAAACTCTATTTAGCTTTTGACACGATTCCATTTCTTTCTCTTACAGCGGTAGAGAAAAAAGGGATCGGAAATGCAACACGAAATCAGCATATGTGTATTACTTTTAGATCAAATTGTAACTTTCTCTTAGGGCTAGTTTGAGTTAATTGAATTTTACTGGAAATCCATCTTTTCACTTTAGAGAGAAAAGTTTTCGGCACGCTGGGCAACTGTATGTGTGACAAGGAAATTGACGGCCTAAAAACGCAGAAAACTAAATTGCTTTATGCTTCTGAGCATCAATCAGTGGATCTGATTTAGAGATTTCAATCAAATCGATTAATTGGGAAGTACCATTTCAATGAACATTTTTTCCAGATTTCCATGTTTTCTCGACTCTTCTACAGTTTCGTTAGGAAACAGCGATAATATTCAGTACGTACTATATATATATATCACGTTTTTTGGGTACATATAAAACCTTTAATGGGTACAGGATATTTTGCAGGAGGATGATACATAAAAGCATATATAACTTTAGTAATTGGTACTATTTCAGCTGTATAAGTATTGGAGCTAAAAAGAAAACAGAAATGACCTATTCAGTTTGCAATACACAAATAAATTGTATTTTGGGGAAAACAAGAAGGAACTAAAAGATTTCCAGTTTTAAATAAAGGTTAAGTTTGTGTAATGTTTGATCCTTCACGGGACAAGCATCTGTACACATCCATCTTTAAGAGAATAGGTTCTATACTCCTTTACCACCGGGTGCAATACGAACACTTACTTAGACCAAAGTATATGTTGGCCAGGTACATCTCGAGATATTAATAGCTGATGTTGAATTAAGCACAGAATTAATAAATGAATTGAAAATGTTGAAAACAAAGAATTAATCCAAAGGAAGACTTCAAGTCCTGCGGAATTGCCATGTGATAAGTTGCTGAATGCCATCGCCGATATTTTATATTATAGAGGGTAAAATTATCTTAAATGACAGATTTTCTTTAAATATGAAATTACAGCTATCAGCTCTATCATAAAGAAGTGGTGGGGATACATGTACCTACCAAAGAACTGTAGAACTGTAGTGACTGTAGAGCTGTAGTGAGGATAGCGTCACCAACATTGAATAAAACATTTCCAATTTAACCTCACACATACCTCACAAACCCTTGAAAAATCAATTTTTCTAGAAGCATTTTATAGATGAAATTGATATTGCAAATAAAACTTTATATCTGTGCTGTTAGTACACTATACTAAGTTTAAACAAAATTGTTGTAGCTCTTTTATAGAAAATTTCATAATTCAAAAATTTAGTCTGTAATGTTGCACTTCCAGATTATCAATTTACCAATTTTGTTCAAATTTGGTATTCAGAAATGCTACTAAAGTACATTAGTATTACAAGATGGCACAATTATACATTGTATTGAAGTGATACCATAGAGGAAAGCTTAACGTTGCTGGTTTCGATTGATGGATTTTGACGAAAACCTGACTAAAACGGAATATCAAGTTTCAGCTTCTTGTGATTTTCAATTTTTGAGATATTGGGTTCCTAAAACACGTAACATTTGATAAAGGGCAATCACAGAATACGTTTTTCCTATGAAAACTTAATTACCATCATGGCCTGAAATAAAAAAGTACAGGGATAGATGAAGGAAATTCAAGACGAAAAAATATTTTAATCGAAGGCAAGGCGCAAGAAAAATGGTCAAAGATCTGCAAGAGCAAAGTTCATGGACGTAGTAAAACGCATAGTGATCAGAGGTCACAGGTTACAGACGAATATCGTGTCTTCAATTAAATCATGTTTAAAACACCATTATCCTAGCGTCAGTTGGGTTGGTGTATATGTATATGTATGAAAAATATTCTCCTGGAATTTTGAACGAATAGAAGAAATTGACTCTCCACACCGCTACCACGATTTTTAATTTTTAAATTTCATTAAACAGAAGACTTTCGAACTACACTTTTACTCCAAACTCATCATTATGATATTGTATTTAAATTAATAAAAAGCCAAATTTTATCTATTAATTCAATCTATATGCAAACACTTTACTAGCACTTATCTGCATTTTTTTTTAGTGCAGAATTCGTCCGATTTTCTATGCGTTACTTTAAATCAGCTTTGGCATAATTAATTTATCACATAAATTATTAATTATATCCTGCTTTCACTTAAATCATATTTAAAAAAAATAACAGCATCCTAACATCATTTGGTATGCACTGTATTTATGTATTGAATGAACATATTCCACTGTAAAAGAGAATGGATGAAGTTACAGGATTGCATGATTATATCGTATAAGTCCATTTTCTGTTCTCAAGTTTCTAATGTTGGTTACGAAGTAAGAAACGAACCGGAGAATAAAGTTTGTACACCACTAATTTATCTTAATTTAATTAAGATCAGATTAGTTTATCCTTTTTTTATGTATAATTGTGTGTCCGGTTGCAGATCGAGGCGATCTTCAGGTTCAGCAGGAAGCACAACGCCACAGCCGAGAATTTTAACACCAGGAGGTATGATTATGTTATAAAATGCTATATTAGGATCCTATTATTTTAAATTGAATGTTAATAAGAATTACAGCAGCAAACTCATGATACCAGTGTAATAGAGTTGATTTTGCACTTAATTTAAAATAAGAGAATCATTTTGAAATGAAGTAAATGTCACTGGCTGTTTCTATATGCTATTACTAGTATTAGAAAGTTAGGCAGCTATTAAATCTGCATTAAAATATACATAACCAACTCACATGTCCATATGTATACAGACAGTGTGCCATAATTAAAAACAGCTCCGTCCGATTGTATTTCAGACGAAGCATACATGAAACTATCATTAGAGACAATGGAAGAATTGGATTGGTGTTTAGATCAACTGGAAACAATACAGACACATCGTAGCGTATCTGACATGGCCTCTCTCAAGGTGAGTTTGCAGAATGTTTATAATTAAAGTAAAACATTACATCATTACTCCTTAATCATAGGTCTTATTGTGACCTTAGTTGTACTCTTTGAATACGGCACTACTGCAGGACGGTATTTATTAATGCATTTTGAGTGTCTAAGTGCAATCAGTTTATACTTTTATAATGATCTTACACTTAATGCGTTAAATCAATATAATACAATTTCAACACATTCGAAACATCGATCTTTCATTCTTAAAATATTGACCCAGTTTAATAAATGACGCCTTAAGATTTAGGTGTGAATTAGTTGACTATATACACACACCGGCAAAATAAATCCGGCCACTTGAAAAATTTACTATTTATTTTCAATTTTCATAATTTTTATCGTTCATAACGTTTATAGGTTAACTGATTTTCAAAATAAAACAAATAAATAAGATTATATAGGAGATTTAATATAATTAATTAAAACAAAGTGAATCTGGAAAATTTTATTTACCTGTTTATTTTTTTAATTTTACATTTTTTAATGGGATGGTGCTAATACCGAATATTACCTCCTCTTGCCTTTATTACGTCTTCTAAGCGTCTCGGCATGCTCTGAATCAAGCGGGTAATTTCGTTTTGCGTGTTATAGAGCCCATTCGTCATCAAGTGCCATTTCTCAAGGCGTCGCAGGAAGGAATCTCCGATCTCTTATCCGTTTTACCAATATACCACACAGATCTTCTAGGGGATTTAAGTCGGGGAAACGGGCAAGCCAGTTTAGATTGTTAGTATTGTGGTTATTAAGAAAGGCCTGCACTGTGTGGGCTGTGTTTGGACGAGCGTTAGCGTGCATTAGCACAAACTCCTCACCTACCTCCCGGCATTTATCGGGGGGATAAAGGCCATATAGGCTTAGGTCCCGCACCATTAGGCACCCGAACTACAATAATACCTCCCGGCATGATAGGGTCCACATGGTCTTGCAGTATATCCGCCAAATACCGAGCAGCAGTCATGGAACCTCCACAAATGGTCACTAACTGCGTACGTTTTGTAAACTGATACCTGCTCAAACCATCAGAGAGACTCGTTGAAAAGGCTTAGTGAGAACAAAATTACATTGTCCAAACCTCTCCCCTCTTCTCCTCCACAGTCGTTCACTGCCGTCTAGAGCCCTTAAGGCTAATCGGGACTCTTCAGTAAACAATACAATTGCCCACTGCTCGATAGACCATTGATATATTGTCGAGAAAAGTCAAGGCGAGAAGCTCGGTGTTCCCTGGTTTGTACTGGACCTCTTGCAGAGCGAAAAGCCATCAAACTAGCTCATTCAATCTCCTTCTAGCTGTTCTCTCAGAAATCTGAACTTTTCGAACTCTTGGAGGCGATGAACTACTTCAACAGCTGTCAGATAACGATTTCATAAAACTGTCAGTTCAAAAAATGGTCGCTCCCGCACTTCAGTGGCTTTCGACCGCACTGAACCTGGCGTTCTTGAGTATGAGCTGTTTCTCTGTAACGCTGCACAGCATCTCACAGAATTTGGTAGGGAACACCAATAGCAATGGCTGCGTATCTGATGGAGCGACCGTTATCAATAAGTGCATCCATCCTTCACGACATCCTCGGCCTAAAGGGCATTTTGAAATTCGAATTAATGTTTTAATTTTCTTAATCAAGAGACAAGCTAAAGCAAATAAAAATCAAATCGAACAGAATAAAAATAAACCAATTGATAATAAATGAATAAACTAGTTATTTAATTTTTTAATAGCACAAATATAATGTACAAAGTCCAATTTATTCTAAAAATGTTAGCTATCGATCGCCAAACAAAATAACTGGTGAAAACAGACCGAACAATATTATATTATTTATTAAATGTAATTTTTTAAGTGGCCGGAATTTTTTGCCGGTGAGGTATATTAATAAACTTTGGTTGCAATCAGCGTAGTATCGGTACAAGAAGTAGCGTAACAGCCCATTAACTAAAGGAGTATTTTGCTACCTTGCATTCATATAAGATACAGGAAAGTGCAAGCAGAAGTGATTGAGTTAAGTTAAGATAGTTTAGATGAGTTAAGAGGGAATTAGAACATTAGAATGTTCGTCGTGTTAATAACTTTTTGATGAGTCTTCTTGTGATTATATTTTAGCTGCAAGTTGATCTTATTGGGTTGCTCTTATAATTCGATTTTTATCTCTCTCTTTTTTTCACTCTCTCTCTCCGCTAACTAAGGGAATATTTAGGTGTAGCATTGTTGAGCAAAGTGGGAAACGTGCCAGAGACGTAGGAATATGGGTGTCAATACATAGGGAAATATTTCCATTGGTTTATACCACAACTCTGACTCATACTCTGAAGAAGTGGAAACTTCCCCTAACAGAGATAACTGAAATTGAAACAAAATAATTAGAACATGTTATATCCATTTATTGGGAATGGTTTAAAATTATAAATGCTGCTTCAAAGCATCCTCATTCACACGCTTTTGGAGATGAACTGAAAAATCCGGGTTATTACAAAGGCTGCATCATTTTCCATTGAATCTAATAAATTAAAGCTGACCAAGCAGATACAGCCTGCGTATCGCTCATCCAGAATTCCATAGATTGAAATTCCACCTGAATATTAATTGGCACTTTTCAACAAAAATAAAAAATAAGTTATAGAAATAAATGTAATCATATAAATTAATTAGTTATACAAATCATGACAATTAGGTTTACCAGAAACCGTCCACAAAACCAACTAAATGAAACAAGCTATCACCTAGCTCTGCGGTCCCACCATAACAAAAGTGGTAGCACTATTTAAGAGTGAGCTTCCAAAGAGACGAGTGGGAGTTGAACAAGGAAGAGAACTAGGGCGGGAAGCGAGCTCGACCCGGTGCTGGTCACTAATAGAGGGGGCAGTTTGGGCCTGAGTGATGTGAGTCCAGCAAGCAGGAGCTACAGCTATGTGAGCGCTCCCTAGCTATTGGAGTATGTCTGTTGAGAAATTTCATTTTACTAGTTTAGTTTTTTTCAGTTAAGTAATTCCGAGAGCCTTAATTTTGTTTACTTTTCTTTGTATTTGTTTGTGATAGTAAACGGGGCTGAAGCCCAACTAATTGTTGTTTTCTTTCCCTTCCCACACTTTTACAAGTGATTTCCTAGATCATTAATTGGCACTTTTCACAAAAATTTTAAAAAATTATAGACATATAAATAAATTAGTTTTAACGACAGTTCAGTTTCACTCGAACAGAAAAAATTTCTCGGTTCCACGGATCCACCTCAACAAAAGTGATAGTATTATAGAATCACATAGCAAACCATGTTTAAACAAATCTTTGGAGCTATTTTCGAAAATGTTCGAAACCTATTTTTACAGCTGCATTTCCGTTTAAGTGATTTTCTTCCAACTTGGAAACTAGCAATGCAATTTTTTAGCCCTCCTAGAACACTCCAAAAAAATAATATGCTTGGATAAACTGTTCAAATAAAAGTTATTGGTCATATTAATGTGTGAAATTGAAAAAAAATTCGTTGGAGCTATTTTAATAAAAATATTGTGTACATAATCACTACAGTCTCACTAGATTTGATGGAGTTCAACTGATGGGAATAAGAATTTCAGCTTTCCAAGATTTTTCATTTTTGAGATATTCTGTTCACATACGGTATACATGCACAGAGACACATACACGCCTTTATCAGAGGACCACTCATTCATTTCTAATGAAAACTCAATTTTGAAAATTTGTCAAGGCCGCCATGCCTCCTTTAGCAGAAAAAGAAAGTAAATATTTACCCCAGATATTAAAATATGTTTTAGGTGCTTTTTGAAATTGTTGTAGTAATTTATGACTTTTTACAAAGCCTCATTAAACGATATTAAATTAAATTCCAAAGCCGGAACAAAAAGTTACTATTTAATATTTAGAATGTAATTAAGAGACGAAGAAAATTATGATGAACACATTGGAGAAAATCTGCAGGTTGTATCAGCTGGGAAGTTGAACATTGCCCTCGCGCAGCTCACACTAATTGGAGACAGTCACAGGCAGGTAGATAGCTATTAGGTGTGTTTGGAAAGGTCCGGGAAATTCTCTACTGTCCGTTATGGGTTAGGGCTCACCCTTTTTCAGAACGTGACTCTCTGCAGCTGAGCACACCGGTTTGGAAAAGAGGGGATGAAGAAGTGAACAGAAATCGATGTGAACCCACTGAAGAGGGACTTGCTGCTAGTAATCTAGAGTAGAGAGAGAAGCACCCATTAAATACTACTCGATACTACTGGCTGGCATTTAAAACCCAGGAGATACCTTCTATATCCCAGTTTAACAAACTCCCCAAGTTAACAACTTTCAACACTGCTCCTTAAAATAAAAATTAAAATGGAATGTAATTAAGAATTCAAAAATTAGAAATAAACAATTCGAATGTTTAAAATGAATGATAAAGTAATAAAAAAAAATAACAATAATATTTAGGACAGTATAAATAGATTTCGGATTTGATCGAAACCTTCTTTTCAGATCAAACATTTTTAGCAGGGTCAAACAGTATCCAGGGGAAATTCCAGGGGAAATTCCTTAGAAAAAAAAATGTGATATTCCTTTTCTAAATTTGACATGATTGCAATTCTGCATTCCTTCATTGCTCCATTTATCTGACCTCTGCTGATCGCTCCAGTTCCGTTTAGACAGGTTCATAAAACTGGAACACAAGTTGCCGTTATTTAAAAACAAAAAAATTCCAGCCTTGGAGCACCTAGTTTATATGAAGTGAACAATTCCATCAGGAGCTGGAAGTGCTAGCATCTCACATATTCTGGAAAAACTACAACTACATTGTACTTATACAAGTTGTATAAGTATTTTAGTACTGCTTGTAAAAAGGTACATTAAATTTATTGCAGAATACTAAGTTAAAAGTAAAGATAGCCAGAAATGTCGAAAAGACTTTCAGAATAGGTTTCTATGTTTTTCAAAATTTATTCCAAAACAACTCTGATTTTCTCTAAACTTAGAATGCTAACTAACTGCTAAGTAAACTTATTTTTATTTGACACATTTTTAATTAAAGTAACATTTACTTCTCTTGTCATGTTTTTTTCTAAATTGATTGTAGGTAAATTTTTTGTTTTGTTTCTTCTTCTTTTTAATGACCTTGAATAATGTTCTTTAACTATATTTTATAAAGGTACATATTACTCTGCAATAACGAACATTTGTATAATTTCACTAACTTTACAAGTTTTGAAAAACACTTGAGTTTCCGAGTTGAGACCGCGCCAGTGGTTTGCTAGAATCCGAGTTTCGCCCATATTGCAATGAGCCTTTTCAAGGTCATCACACAAACCATTAGCTTTCAAGGTGTAACAACGAACTGAAGAGGCTTATTACAAATTGGGCGAAACGTCGGTTTCTTACGGGGTCTCATTCCGGAAAATCAAGTGGTTTTCATGAAAATGGCCTGAGAAACCTTAAACTTCATATTTACAAGGTTTCGTTTAGTTCTGCCAAAAGACTATACAATACAGACACTTCCAGGTAACCTAAGATTTAAAAACTACCAAGTAAAATCCACATCACTATGTTTACATGTAACGTTTAGGCCAAAATTATTATTCAAAAGAAGGGAGGGTAACCAAACCGCACGCTACCTAAAGCGTCTTTGGGCCCATTTAGTTACCTCAAAGAACAAAAGCAATACCGGTTCTACATACAACAAAAATCTAGATACGGCTCTAACCCACCTAGATACGGCTCTAACCCACCTATGCTCTAGATTCACCATAGCCCGAACATATCATCACACCATAACCCTAAAGGGAAATAGCCTAAGCTCTTCCACAGACCTCCTATAGCGACTAAAGGTGCTGAACCCAATTTCCTCACAACCCAAGCAACCTGTCGTGAGATGAATGTGTGTTTCTTACTCTCTCTCATGAACTCTACCAAAGAGGTCTGACATAAGCCCCTCACTTATAGATGTCTACTTATTATTATTGAAAACTGTTGCCTATTGGCTTGGGGCCTAAGCCATATGACTTTTATCCCCCCTCCCCCCCCAATTAATCTCCCCCGGTAGTCTACCGGTCAGTCTAGAATATCCCAAGACATCCTTCAACGCCAACTTACGCAGGCAATCCCAGCAATAAAACCGCATGTGGAATACTGCTGAAATTATGAATTTCTTTGCTTATTGATATTTATTACTAGTTTATTTATTTACTAACATTAATATAAATAAACTATTGTTTCCACTTTGGATTTTCTCAATTGAAAAGTATTTCTTAGAACTTAAATAAATTCTAACATTAATAAAAATAAGAAAATTGTCAAGAAATGAATTTACGTTTATTAAAGGAAAGAGCGATAAATCCATTTTAGATACGATAAACCACAATTTAAATATGGAAGGTTAATAATGAACAAATAATATCTGTTTATTTTAAAAAATACGAAACAATATATTGTCATCTTTTTCTACTACTTCACCTTCAGCGCTACAACATTTTAACTTACAACTTCCATTTTGTTAATATTAATAAATTCTGACTTGATAAACTTGTTTTAAGCACTTCATTAAAAATCTTGTTTCACTAACAACGTTAAACAATCATTTTTATATTCTTCTCTCATTACGAAGAGAAAAAAGAGGTGATGAGGTTTTTTAAATATTTTTATTCCTAATTTATTCGTTAAAAAAAACAAACACTTTACTAAACCACTTTCTTAATTAATCAACACAGTAAATATTCTTTGTAAATAATTTTAATTTTTTACATTAATTTATAAAAGAAAAAAAAAAATTTCTTTTTTCTACATGGAACATGTAAACACAACTTTATGACTTAGAAAGAAAACAGCGCTTTAAATTATCAAATTAATACATTTTATCTAACAATAAAGAAATTTAAATAATTTAATTCTCAACGACCAAAGTATAGATTATTTATGATATTTGAATAAATAAAACATTAATTTGGAAAAGGTTTAATTTAGTGACAAAGCATTTTCCTCGTTCTACAAAGATTAATGATTTGGAAAGTATTCGTCACACCATTACAAGTATAATTAGCTTAGTTTTAGTGGGTTTTTATTTGAAGAAGTTCTGATGATGTTTGGCTTTATTAATTTTTCTTCTGACATTTCCCTTCTCCTGTTAGCCTAAGATCAAATTTACCTTACAAGCTCTCGGTCATGTCAGGATTCTAACCGCAGAACTCTATCTATGATTTCCTCTTCCACAGCCGGGCGATATTTCTGTTTCTGCTTTCTGTTTCATTCTGTCTATCCATCTTTAATGAAATATTCACCTATGGTGGCTATACATTTTAGCTTCTTTTCCTATATAATCCTTCAGTTAAAATCTGGGTTATTCCTTTAATTTCTTATCTAATACGAGTACCTTTCTCACAACCTATCTTATCTTTTTTTGAAGAAGTTCTGCAACAGTCCTCTTTTACTGTTCATTAGTCCTTTTAGAATTTTGGATGGTCTTCATTCTTTCATGACTAATTAAATTATACAGGAAAATAGTTTGAAAGTGGATGATAAAACTCTAAGTTGAAAACGCCTCCTCTAGTTTCCGAAAATCTATCTTCTAACAAACTGCATCTTTTGTTAATATTGGGAAGTAGTATCCAGTTGCTGCAGATTATAGTTCCACGAATCCGCACCTTCCCTGTGACGCTTGTGTTGCTTTATAAGCGCTCCATTCTACATTTCGATCTAACAAAGATTCCGATTTTCAATTTCTCCTGATTTCAGACCTTATAAAATAAGGGATAAGGGAAAGTGATGAGGTTACGCTTTCCTCAAAATAAAGTCGTTTTATTAAGTTTAGGATTTCCATTCATAAACATTGAAGATTAAACATCTAATAAGAATCATACGTTTGAACAAATTAGTCAGTTATAAATACGCAAATTCAGTAAGAGAATTTAGTAAGAGTGATTCACACCTGACTTTTTCTTTTTTCAAAGCTGCAAATCTTACTTATTTTTCTTTCTGACATCTTTTATATTTTTGTTCTCTTCATTTCCATAAAAGTGGCGAATTTGGAGATGATACATAAAAATATAAGAGACAAATTTATGACGCTGTTACTCACAACATATTTGTTTCACGTAGAAATGAGCATAAGTAAGGAGTAAGGTTTCAGAGAGTGGCAAACTGCAGCCTGCTAAAGGTAACTTCTTGATACTGCTGGCTATAACTATATTGCATAAAGGATTCTTTTCATACTAGACTCTGCTTGTTGGTTTGAAACTTGAATTTTAGACTCTTGTTGCTTGTTCACGTCTTGATTTGATATTTCCTTGTTTGCTGTTTGCACTGTTGAAAGCGCTTTATTAGTATTATTTTTATTATTTATGGTCCACGGAGAGGGCCAAGCGTACAATCCTCTGTGCCCAAAATTCGGAACCTGCTAAGTGCAATGCCCGGAGGGGCAGTATTCTCTCGTTACAGACAACCTGTCCTGCCACCGGTGAGAGAGCTGTAGGCTTCTAGGCCGAGAAAATTTAAGGGTAGCACTGCTGGACGAAGGTCGGGACATCCGCGAGTGAGTCCAGCGCGTTGCCACTGATCTAATCTCGCTTCTGAAACCTGCTGTAAGCCTGATATAGAATCCGAATTTGGACTTTTTATATACAAAATCCTCGAAGCGGTTGGGCGGAATTTGTTGATTAAAGTAGCCAATTCGAGCATAGTAGTCAGCATAGTGTAATGCATAGTCACCAGCATAGTTAATGTAGACGTATAGTGCGCGTCAGATTCTCAATATTCAGCATCTGTGCCAGAAATGATGTGGCGTTAACAACTTGCGTGCATATTGAGTTTGCATATTAACATTTTGCATATTGAGTTTGAGTACTTCCTTAAGAAGGAATGCGATCACCCTAATCGGGAAAACCAGTCTGGTTAAAAAAAATTGCCTCTCACTTCCTAGACTATTCAAACTTTTTATTATAAACAACTTTGTACAGCACAAGCTATATCTGTAACTTACTGCCAAAAAATAACATGTGACACACACACACACACACACACACACACAATTGAAGTATGTATCATACGTAATACGCAGAATTTTATCTATATTTGTAGATACTGGCACATGAACAAAATAAAAAGCTTTTGAATAACACATGAGACTTTCCCCGGTGAAGTAAAAGCGAGTTGAGAAATTATCATTCGATTTGTATTAAATGACATTCACCAGAAATATGATTCTTCTTATTATCATTGCTAAGTTTTCTTCCCAACACAGAAATGATCTCAGTACTGAAATACAATACCCAGTACTAGATGTTTGTTGTTTCTAACTGCAGCTGAATACGTGATTACTGTAACTCGCAGTAAATGAAAACGAGATCTGCTAAAAGTTTAACGATATTATTACTTTCTCTTACTCCTAGTAAGAGGAAGTATTGTAATCGTGTCAAATTTTCGATATTCAGTTTTCACCGGAAACATCCGTTTTGAGGTCCCCTGAGTCAAAAAAAGTGGTTTTTAGCAAATGGTATGTGTGTGTGTGTGTGTGTGTGTGTATGTATGTGTACGTGTACGTATGTATGAGAACAGCATAGCTCAAACACGAAAAACCGCAGAAAGATAAAACTTGATATTCCGTTTAGGTATCAACATGGGATCTGACTATACGTTAACTGTCAAAATTCCTCAACCGGAAGTACCACTTTACTAGTTGTTTTTTTACTTTTTTGCGTTTTTCTCAAAAATGGTTTCGACGATTTTCTTCAAACTTGGATTATCAACTACACATACAACGAGCTATAACTTTTATTTGAAACATTTCTCTGGGAAAATTCATTTAAGGGCACTTTTGAGGTTTAAGGAATGGGGTTAGGTTTCAGCTAAAGTGCTATATCAGTTTATTAGACAATTCTGTCATCTAAATAATTTTGAAATTCCGAGTTTGAAAAAATCGGATAACTTTACCACTTTACTAAATTTTTTTTCACTTTTTCACTAAACATACAAAGATCTACAACTTTTATTAAAAACATTTCTCTGGGAAAATTATTGTAATGGTACTTTTAGGGG
>JAAEAF010005251.1:0-72771 GCA_011037195.1 Triatoma infestans
AGCGACGGGAGGCAGACAGAAGGACAGTTCATACTACTGAGTTCATCACTACGTGTCAGTCATTACCCCTTTTCCTCTCTATCCATGCTCTATCATTTTCAAGTGTAAAGTCCAGGCAGTCAGTGTCACATATCACCATATTCATATTAATTCATTCTAACCACACCATTTCTCTCCTTCAACAATCCAATTATATTTTAAACTGTCCTCCTATCAGTCTCCCGTCGCTATATTTATGTGGTTTGTCCCACTCCAATCCAAGAGAGTGGTCCTGTCACTTTGTCTCTCTCTCTTTCTACTACGAATACTCTCTTTGGATACTATTACACCCTCTATGTAATTTAGAGTCCTAATTCACACTGTATTCTTTTCGGATTCAATTACTAACTTCACAATGTTTCCTAGTAGATTAATTTCAGTATTGCTTAAAGACAATAGGATAGAATAGGCCAACAGGATAGGTCGAAGTCTAACGTCACAGTGCTCCAAAATCAAAGTTCTTTGGGAAAAACGTTCCAAACTACATTTTTGCAGGTCATCTAACAAATTTGGAGAAAATCATTGGAATAAAGTCTGGTGTGAAACAATCACATGGCTTCCTCCTACTCCTGTTCACTCGTACATATAAAATGATAAATTTTCTTTGAACTACCAATTTAGCTCATTCGTCCAAACATACATATAGAGGTGGTGGTGGGGGGAACAAGTACCAATCTGCCAACCAAAGCAGGTAGGAAAGAGAAGTGCGCGTCAATAATATGCATTTAAAATTTAACACCAAAATTTCCGCAGATCTAACTGAATTTTTTTTTTGGAAAAATATTTCAATTAAAAGAGACAGATTTTTATCTGTGCATTGAGCATTCTAAGTTTAATGAAAATCATTCGAGAAAATTTTAATAAACTGGTTTGAAAAGAAAAGAAACATACAGCTGCATTCTTCATGGATATAGCCAGGGTATTCGATAAAGTGTGGCATGAGGGTCTAATTTACAAACTAAAAATTAACAATTTACTGTGTTTTTGGTGTTCGTTACGACCGCTGTATTCAATGTTGTAAATTGGATGTTGTGGTTCGGTCATACAAAAGAACAATTCTTTTTAAATTTCTACCGACGTTTCGGCAAATTTATTGCCTTCTTCAGGGGGGTCTGTACAAAGGTTTTAATACAAATCAATAAAAAAATAGAAACAACATAAAATATAAACTTAAAATAAATATTTTCAGAATAAAAATGTTTCAAAATAAACTATACAAATAAACTAAATAAAAAGTATGATATATATAGCACATTTAAATTTATTTTAAACTATTGTTGTAGAACTGATCAAATATTAAACTAAATCACAACTATTAAAACTTTGACAATATGTGGCGCATATATAAGAGTAAAGTATGAAAATAACTTAATAATGAAAATGAAATTGAATTAATGAAGATAATAGTTGTGATTTAGTTTAATATTGATCTGTTCTACAACACTAGTATTATTTAGTTTATTTATATAGTTTATTTTAAAAAAATTTCATTTTGAAAATATTTATTTTAAGTTCATATTTTATGTTGTTTCTATTTTTTATTGATTTGTATTAATTATTTTTGTACAGACCCTGAAGAAGGCAATAAATTTGCCGAAACGTCGGTAGAAATTTAAAAAGATTTCTTTTGTATGACAGAACCCCAACATCCAATTTACAACAACCATTTACCATCTTATTTAATAAATATTTTCACTTCATTTCTAAAATAACAGAAATCTTTTCAGTAAAAATAAATCAAACCGAGGTCACAACCATACAATATCTGCGCCGGCGTACCGCAAAGCTCAGTCCTTGAACCGGGACTTTTCATTATTTTCATGCATGATATACCTATAAGTGACGCAACAACAGTAGCAATCCAATTGTAGAAGTTGTTGGCCGTTAGAAATGATCTGATGTATCTCTTAGTTGGCTGATCGGCCGGGGGTATCATAAGAAAAACACTAAAAAATTTTTTAAGTGTTTTTTATTAATGGCCCGACGTTTCGACAAACATTGTTTGTCTTCTTCAGGGGCTATCTATAAAGAAAAAATATACATAAGAATCTAGCTAGCATTACCAGAACAAAAACAAAAACCAAAATGGTAATGGAAAACTAAAAACAAATTACACAGGTAAATATAGAAAAATTATGGAACTATTACAAACCTTGTAAATACAGAATTTGTGTGCTCTATTACATGTTCAATTATGACAGTGGTCTATGAGTGTACTACCAGTGAAAGGTTGGGAAAGGAACACCGGTGAAAGTAGTGGTGGGAGGGGTGAAGTACCGTTAGGTATTGTTGGAGTGAAAGGACTAAGAAGCAGGGCAAAAATAATGAACAAGTATATTTTTATTAAAAATATATATATGTAATTTTTAATAAATAAGAATTTTAAGCTACTTGGAATATGGATCAGATTAATGGGAATAGTTTGATAAATAGGAGGAAAAAAAGGGGGGGGGGAGGATTAGCCGGGGAAAATATGTAGGGTGAAGGCGCTAAGAGCTGGGTGAATGGAACTATGTCTACTTACTGGAGTGGAGGATGTTGTTGTAGAGTGATGAGATGACTTCTTTGTCTTTTTTGTGGTTTATGGGAGTGGGTTGTAGGTGGATATGTACTGATTCTGCTAGGAGGCGTTTTGTGTGATTAGGTTGAGTTGTTAAAATGGATGGGTTTTGCAGGTCAAAGGAATGATTTAGGGATAATGCATGTTTGGAAAGTGCTGTGCTGTCTACTTTTTTGGAGGTGATGTCATATTTGTGTTGTTTTAGTCTTTTATGTAAGTATACATCAGAACAGTAGCAGCCATATTTGGACAATATGACAATATAGATAGTTGTGTAGATCAGCTACAGACTGAAGTAACCTGCTTGACCGACTGGTTTATTACATGGAAAATCCAAGTAAATCTAGAAAAATGTCAGTCCATGATATTCACTTTGAGACGGCCAAGTATTCCTAATAATATAATTATTAACAATGTAGCTGTACCATGGAAACTGGCCCGGTGAAACGGTTAAGTACCCCTGATTGGCTGACTTGGCGTAAACATGTGTATACGAAAATTAAACTGGCATACGCTAGATTGTCGCAGTTATATCCCCTACTAAACAGGAAGTTCAAATTTAAAGTAAAATGTGGCCTTCTATTATACACCTCCTTAATAAGATCCTTAATTACTTACGCTTGTCCTGTTTGGGGTGGAGCAGCGGATTCTGTTATAAATAATATACAAATAATACAAAATAAAATTCTAAGAATAATAACAGACTCTCCCTGGTTGGTCAGAAATATTCATATTCATAAAGAACTCGGAATTTCAGCAATAAAAGAATTTATCAATACACTTCTCTTAAAATTTCTCAAATCCGTTCAAACTTCTATGTACAAAAATATTAACAGCCTAAGAAAACTTAATAATTACATGAGACAGCCTTAAGCTGAACCCTCACAAAAAATATCTGTCAATTAATAACTCATATAATACAACCATGAATAAAAATTTGTTGATCTGGTTTAAACAATCAATAAAAAAAATTATAAAAATTCATAAACCTATACCGTAAATTTGCACTTCCGGTCAACTTATTTCCTTTAAATTTGGAATTCTATCAATATTTCGGATGTGTGTTAATATTATGGTTGGTAAAACCAAACATTTTCACTGGTGTTATTTTAGTGGGAATCATAAACAAAACTAGTGTTCCAAAACCATATTTCAAAATAAATGATTTAGTTAAAATTTTATTACTAATTTAATGATCATACATATTAAAGTATAATTAAATACGAAACTTTATATCACTCTCTGTATGAATGTCTGTAGATATTGTTTAATATTGTGTATGTATAGTTTGTATTGTGTGTATGTATGTGGAGTTAGTTAACATCAAATATGTACCTCAATATCCGCACCTATCTCAGCACAGAGTAGAACATAGCAGGAGGTTTATTTACAATCTCAACCGCATAAGCTATATAATTAGGCAATATCCAAACTAGTAGGTAATTAATTAAACTTCCCGTTCACCAGAGCCATATTTTAATTTTATTACTACATACATTTCCTGTCACATATACCTCATAGATCATTATCAAAGTCACATTGATTGATTACTGATATATTCTGGACTTCTCAATTTTCTTTGCAATCTTCTTAATTAATATCTTAATCGTTTAATTAATTGGAGTTTATGGTCTATAAACCAATAAACAAAAACAAAAAAAATTATTAAAAAAAACAACACGAAACTAAATTCGTAATACCATTTTTTTACTTCCTTTTTCTCCTAGTAAGAGGAAGTATTGTAACCGTTTCTAATTTTCGATGTCGAGTTTTCGCCGGAAATATCCGTTTTGAGGTCCCTGAGTCCAAAAAAATGGTTTTTAGCAAATGGTGTGTGTGTGTGTGTGTGTGCGTGTGTGAAGAACAGCATAGCCCAAAAACGAAAAACCGCAGAAAGTTCAGAATTGACATTCCGTGTTGTTTTCACCATGGGATCCGACAGAAACTTCACTGTCAAAGTTCCTCAACAAGAAATACTAATTTATTGATTATCTCTGTTTTCTGAAATTTTCTCAGAAAACGGCTTCAACAAATTTTCTTTAAAATTAATATATCGTCAACACTTATAAAGAGCTACAACTTTTATTTGAAACATTTCTCTGCAAAAATTCATTTAATGTGATGTTTGGAAGAAGAACGGGAATATGTTTTTGCTAATTTTGTTTATAATACAATTTCGTCTTCTAAAGAATATTAATTAGAATTAAATATGTTGTTAAAATTCTTAGTTTGAAGAAAAGAAGATTGGCCGGAAGTCCGTTGTTACTGAACAGGTTTTTCAGTTTTCGATTACTTTATCCATAAAAGCACTCACAGATTTCATTAAATTTGCTGCATTAATTTTGAATTCAGAGACCTATCACTTTTGTTGGTAGCTTTTCTTTCCCAGGAAAGTTCATTTAACGAAGTTTTGAGGGAGAAGGGGCATATAGGGTTTCCTCAAAAAAGTACTTTTATTAAGTTTAGATCCCATAGACTGACCAGCATTCAAAGCCTGTAACTTGGACATAAATCCGAGAAGCGTTGGGAAAATATTCGGGGAATTGGAGAAAATCCCACAGTTGTATATACGAAGTAGATCTAATGGACCCGACGTAACTCTTTGAATCAAATTCAGGGTGACAGCCGTGAGGGTGAAATTGTTGGATGGATGGATGCATGTGTATGTGGATGTTAACTACCACACTGGCCCAAACATGAGTAAGAACGAAGTCGTAGTATACAAAGATGGCTCCAGGACCTGTGCCAGTGTCTGAGCTGGTGCATATTTAGGTCGCTGGTGTCGGCATCGCAGATATCTCTTGACAGCACCCCAACGATCTTACCGGCTGAAATCTTCGCCATTTTAAGTTACACCCGATATCTCAGGAATAAGAGCGTAACGAGCAGAAGAATTGCGATCTTCACTGACAACCGGGCAGCACTAAAGATTTTAGTGACGAACTGCGTCGAGGAATGTTAAAGAATACCGTGAACAGTTAGAATCTCTAGCAAAATACCATAGCCTTCGGCTAGGCTGGGTATTCAAGTAACGAGTAAGGGGCCGACAGGTTGGCAAAGGAGGGCGCCTGCCCATTGGTCCAAATCCTTTCTGCGGCATCTCATACAGAACTGCCTGTAGGGCCATTGAAAAATGGCTAACACAGAAACATACATTCATTATATTAGAAAAATATTGCGGGGTTGAAGCACTCATAAGATTTTCTTAGAGGGTCCCTCAAATACTCGCACAACCTATCTCCTCGGCAGAACAAAGGTTGAGCTAAGGAAACTTAATGCCCTAGTTACTGGATATTACCTTTTAAGGAAGCATCTGCATAATATGAGTCTCTTTGCAGGAAATGCGGCCAAAAAAAGGATGAGACACTGTTTCACCTTCTTGGAGAGTGCGTGCATTATGCTCGCAGGCGATTTCTGAAATTTGGCGCCCACATTCTGGAGCTGAATGCAGGATCAGAAATTTCACTCGCTTCACCCCTGGCGTTTTTTTAAAGATACAAAGGCTGATGTGAAACGTTTTGTGGGGTGACACTATGGGTCCTGCTGTGATTTAAGTGCTGAACCTCCTTGAAGGCCACGAGTTTCTAGATTAGATTAGATTAGATGTTTTAGATCCTCTAAATGATATAAAAGTGAAGAAAGCAAACATTTAGGAAAAATTATAAGTCTGAAGAAAATTAGTTACTTAAATCTGTGTAAACTGCAGTTAGAAAAGTCATGTGATTGTTATTGCTAATTATACTCTTGGACGCCTTAGGAAGATAATTTTTCCCACAAGTTATGATTCTAATAAATGTAACAAAAAAATTATATAAATACTCTTTAATTAGAGAAACAATCTAGTGAGATTCTCACTTTGTTAAATACTTGCGCACAACTAAAACAAATCACTAAACATTTTTTCTAATTTCTAGGGCATTTATAATGCGTACTGTAATTTTGTTTTTTAAATTATACGTATTGTAACGCAGCCAGTGGTGCCATCTAGAAGAGAAGGCAGGTACCTAAGGTTCTCCTAGTGACCGCTGGGAAGCGCTGGCAGCGCTCTAGTTCTCTCTAGAAAAATCAAGGAAATTCTAGAAGATTCCCCACCGATATAAATAGTGACACCACAGAGAGTTGAGAGAGTTTTCCAGTTAAAAACTAAGTCACTAGTTTGTGAAAAGTGTATAAAAAGTGAACTTTTCTGGTTTAAACTGTGAAGTAATTATTTATTAAGTGTTGTAATTTTGTAATTTATTGTGTATAACAATAAATTGGTGTTTTCTTTATTGAAGTTTAGAGTATTTTATCTATACGAACCCACTTATAACTAGTCGTAGTAACTACGTTTAGAGGGGAAAACGTTACAGTATATTGAACGTTGTTATATATATATTGTAATGTTATGTATATTTGAGGGGGGTATAAAAAAGAAATTCAGAATAGTAAATATTTATAATTTTTAATTTATCTCTTCTCTAAAGGGATCTCGTGAGGTCTGTGTTCATCTGGATTGAGTAAAGGATAAAAATAATTAGAAAATAACCATATAAAAGAAATACATATAATTACACAATTTAGACTACAAATAAAATCTTATTCCTTAACTAATAATAAAATAATACTTATGCAGTAACTAGATTAATTTATACAGCTTACAATATTAAAAGGGTTTTTAAGCAGAAGGTTGGGCCTTAACTCTCGTATAACGAACACTACGACACTCTTTTATAAATTTTCACTGAGCAGAGTTTTCTTCACCACAACAATTCTGATCTCTCCTAATTGAGGTTCTCTATATATATGATCCCTCCTCCATTAAAGGGAGAAAGAAAGGGAAATTCCCTTTTCTTGTGTAGTACAGGTATTTTACCCTTCTAACTGTTCCTATTGTTTCTCCTAACCTTCGTAAAAACCCAGTCTTGGACTTACACTAAGTAAACAACCAATATTACCTAGATATTAACTAATATATTTCTCTTAATTCTAAAATAATTTATATTTCTTCCCAAAGGTCTACACATTACAATATATATATATATATATATACCCAAACTGAAGCTGAAATGTGTAACCCATTTTTTTTGTAAGTTTTAGCACCAATCTTCCTAAAATAGAAGAAAAGAACTGACCAAGAATTTGTTTGTGTTTAAAGGATCTGTCTGTGTTTGAGTATGTATTGAATGAATGAAGGAATTTATGTTTATTTATAAACAACTTCGTGGAATTGTCGATAAAAGTAATACAAAAAGGTTGTAATCATTCTTTTAAAAAAGAATTCCATTTTAATGAACTAAAGTAGTATTTTAATGAAGAAAAAAATATACAAACCTTGTTTGTTTCTTTCTGCGGACTATTGTCTATTCAATATACTTTCTTTTTTTTTTTTTTACCAGTTATTACATTTTTCTTTTTATATATTTCTTAAACAATTTTTTGTTTGTTTTGTTTGTTTGTTAACATAAAGAAAAACTTTTTATTGAGGTGGGTAATTAATTTTAATACTGATTAGAAAATAATATAAAAGAATAAAGAAATACTCCATCCTTTCTGGTATATTAAATAAAAACGCAAATTAGATTTCTAATTTCTCTTACCTCGATTAAGAGAAAAGTATTGCGACAGCACACGTTTGGAGGGCCCCCATGAATACGAAAGAAAGTTTGTAGCGAAAGGTCTGTGTTTGCGTGTGTGTGTTCCAAAAATCGGAAATTCGTAAACTTGGTATTTACCCACTTAGTTACTATTACCGTATTTGACATAATCGTTTCGAACAAAATACAACGACCGGAAGTACGACTTCATTAAATAGAATTTTTTTTTTTTTTTTTAGTTTTTCGCAATTTCCTCGAAACAACGAACGTTTCATTAAACTTCATACGAGGTGTGTAAATTAAGTAATGAGACTGATTTTTTATCTTTTTTTTATTCAAATAAAATTACAATTCAACATTGTCCCCTTCAAAGTAACTACCTTGGGAACGCCACACAACGCTGAAGACGATTCTTCCATTTTCGTCATAGCAGTGCTGGAACTCGGATACTGGAATAGACTTCAGATGGTCGGTTACGGCTGTTTGAATATTCTCCAATGTTCCAAAATGACGTCCCTTGAGGTGATTTTTCAATTTGAGGAACAAAAAAAGTCACATGGACTCAAGTCGGGTGAATAAGGAGGCTGAGGAGCCACAGGAATGTTATTACTGGCCAAATACTCATTAATAGAAATCGCGGTGTGACACGGAGCATTGTCGTGATGCAACACCCACTTGTTTTTGATGTTTGGTCTCACACGCATGACTCTTTTTCGAAGTCTCTCAAGAACTTCTCGGTAAAAATGTTGGTTTACCATTTGGCATTGAGGCACAAATTCTTTGTGAACGATTCCTTGGCTATCAAAAAGCAAATCAGTATGCATTTGATTTTTGACTTGCTCAATTTTGCTTTTTTTGGCCTTGGAGAGGTTGAAGTGTGCCACTGCATGCTCTGACGCTTAGTTTCTGGGTCATACTCAAACACCCAAGACTCGTCTCCTGTAATAACACGTTCCAAAAAATTGGGATCGTTTTCAATTGCTCCCAAAAAGTCAAGGCTCCTTTCCTTTCTGATGTCTTTTTGCTCTTGTGAAAGATTTTTCGGAACCATTTTTGCACCAATTTTTCTCATCCCCAATTCATTAGTCAAAATTTGATGAACGGTTGTGTGAGTCAAATTCAACTCTTCGCCGATCATTCGGACTGTCAAACGACTATCTGAACGCACGAGATCGCGGATTCTGCCAACATTTTCGTCGGTTTCTTGAAGATGAAGGCCTTCCGCTGCGAGGCTCGTCTTCAATTGATTCCCTTCCTTCTGCAAACGACTTAAACCACCTAAAAACCTGTGCTCTCGACAAAACATTGTCTCCATAGGCCTGGCACAGTTTTTCAAACGTTTTCGTTGCACTGTGCCCAAGTCTGAAGCAAAACCTGATAGCACAACGTTGCTCGTAATTGATGTCACTCATTTTTAAAACGCACTGAAAAAACCTTGCTCACAAAAAGTCACTACGGACAGTGCAACAACTCTAGCATTTTCAAATTTGCACTGGACGTGTATCAGATGTTTACTTGCCCTACCACGCATGCGCCGCTTCTCCAGTGTTGCCAGATCGAACACTAGAAAATCAGTCTCATTACTTAATTTACACATTTCGTATACTATCAGTACACCCAAAAAAATATGTATCACTTTTATATAAAACATTTTTTCCAGAAAAATTGATTATTTCGGGGGAGGGGGAATTTGGAGGTATGGTTGTGTTTAGCTTTTCTTTAAGAAGCATGCTGGAATTCCAAATTTGAAAAAACGTGATTACCTGAGGGGAATTTGGTATAATAGGTTCTTTTTTCGGAATTTTCTGAAAAGTAAACCATAATGATACCCTTTAAACTTGGCATACTAACTGCACACATATAAATTTATCACTTTTATTTGTAACTCTAAAGTAAATACTGGAAAAATAGAAATATAAAAATAAATAAATAAATATATATATATATATTGAGGTGAGATACCTCGGGTGGGCTACGTTTAATAGAAAACAACAAAATTGAAAACATAAATTGAGTGGACTCCATATGATATATATATACATATATATATGGTGTCCCAAGATATATGGATAACGACTTTTTCTCGGAAACTAAGATAGCTAGAAAAAAACTAAAAAATACGTGTCCCCATAGTTTTTTCGTTAGAAAACCAAATTTAATTTGCAAATTTGTTTTGGAGCTTCGAGAAACGAGATACAGGCACCAACTTCATTTTTTTCAAATGGGGAGGTGTGGTTTTTATTTAAGAAATAGATTCCTCTATTTTTTGTAAGAAAAATTTACTTGAACGGTTTTTTTCTGTGAGTGATATTTTACAAGTTATGAATGAAAACATGATTCCTATAAGAAATGTCAAAATGATATTAAATCGGTTTTTTTGATTGAATAAGAAGAAAAGTACTATTTTATTATAAATTTTACTCCTCATTAATTACACATGTTGCTCGAACTGGCCCCCACCATTAGAGATGCATACACATGCTTTTTGCTGCCAATTGTACCTTACGACCAAAGAAATACATCTCTAATGGTGGGGGCCAGTTCGAGCAAGATCTGTAATTAATGAGGAGTAAAATTTATAATAAAATAGTACTTTTCTTCTTATTCAATCAAAAAACCGTTATAATATCATTTTGAAATTTCTTATAGGAATCATGTTTTCATTCATAACTTGTAAAATAGCGCTCAAAGAAAAAAACCGTTCAAGTAAATTTTTCTTAGAAAAAATAGAGAAATCTATTTCTTAAATAAAAACCACACCTCCCCATTTGAAAAAATGAAGTTGGTGCCTGTATCTCGCTTCTGGAAGCACCAACAAAAAGTTTGGATTTCTAACAAAAAACTACGGGGGACACGTATTTTTTAGTTTTTTTCTAGCTATCTTAATTTCCGAGAAAAAGTCGTTATCCATATACGTACCTTAGGACACCTATATACACATATGGTAGAGCAAAATGGGAAATTAAAATATTACAAAATATCAGCTATGATCATCCTTCTCCAATTTCTTTCCTATATCTGCTGGTGTTCCCCAAAGAAGTACACTTGGACCTGTCCTTTACTCCATTTATATAGCTGATATGCCAACTATGCCACATACCTCCACTCTACACATTCGCTAATGATAACGCCATTCTTGCTACACATAAAGATCCCGTAAAAGCAACTCGCAATTTACAGGCGCACTTGAATTCACTCCAAAAATGGTTCAACAAATGGGGAATCAAAATCGGTGCTGAAAAGAGCCAAAGCATTTCATTCACGCTCCGATGACTCACTACTGCTCCAGTTTATTATGACAATGTCGCCTTACCCGTACAAAAAGTTCGCTACTTAGGACTGTACTTGGACTGACGCCTCACCTGGAATCCACATACTAGACTTAAACGACAGGCACTACTTCAACGTTACAAAGATGCTGATGCAATTACTTGACAAACGATCTAACCTAACACTTACTAACAAACTTCTAGTTACAAAGACATAATTAAACCTATTTGGGCTTTCGGCGCCGAACTGTGCGGTTCAACCAAACCATCTAATTATAATCATATCCAAACACTCCAATCCAAAATCCTCCGCAAAATCGTTTCAGCTCCTTACTTTGTCTCCAATCATACAATCCACACAGACTTAAATATAAGAAATCCTATTCCGTTACAACAAATTTCATAACAGTTTATCCTCTCACGTCAATCCTCTTGTCCGTGAACTTGCATCCCTAACTAACCCTATAAATTCAACACGAAGACTAAAACGAGATCAGTGGCCTCATGATCTACTTACTAAATAACTCGGAGTTTCACTGTTGAGTGACTTCTCCGCTCCTATTTCTATGAACTGTTCACAATTAACAAATTTACATTGTTAAGCTTTGTAACAGGTGTAAATATAAAAAAAAAAAAAAAAATTAACGTATAGGAAAAATGAATTAAATTAAATTTAACATGGGTAGCAAATATTATTTATTATCACTCTCAATAAGCCAAAGGAATGGCGCTTACCTTGAAACGGAAGAATACCTTTGTTTTTGAAGTACGTACTTTTTTATAGTATTGCATATAAGATTTTTTTCGAGAATATTTGTATTTTGGAAAGAAACTAGGGGGACGCTAAGCTTTCATCTTAAGTGCAACTTAATAAATCCATAATGTTGATTACATAATATACAGTCCAAAAATTAATTATTATCAAAACAACGGTTGATAGAACATAATTCTTCTTATGTGGCCTCTTTGAGATGGAATTCTAATCGAAATACTAGTTAAGAAGCGGATATTAAAGCTAGTACGTAGTATACAATATAAATATATACAAACATCAACGTACAATAAGTTATACTATAGGAATGGTATCTACCAAACCAGTAATGTATATTACTGTTGCATTGTATTGTAATAATTTGTGGCACTGCCAGGCTTACTACATGACGTCATATTCTATCCACATACAATGTAAACAATTGAAACAACGTTCAGACCCAACCTCCAGGGTATATACCTATAATCAATCTTGAGTATACTACGGCAAAATGAGAATAGATTTATTCTACTATATTTAACAATTCACTTTAAGACAAAATAAATTAAGTGAAAAAAAAAAAGAAAAGAATTTGGTGTGTGAAACACTCACACAACTTTCTCTTACTCAAGTTTTCAAAATTATAATTGATAAATTTTATAGTTAGTGTACCAAATTTAATGAAATGTTTTGGTATGTGCTACAATTCTTAAGTAACCACTTAGTAAAAAACACGCTAATTGTCCGGCTTGAGATAGAAGAATTCTCTAAGCCTAAACCTTTAACCATCTGCCAAAAATTTCGATTTTTTAACATCGAAAATATGTAGATAGTATACAAAGTTTAAAGAAAATCGTTGGAACCATTTTCAAGAAAATCGCAAAAACTGAAAAGAAAGAAAAACCGTAATGTTGCATTTTCGGTAGAAGGATTTTCGATCAAGACATTATCAGAGGCGGAGTGGTGGGGATTACTTTCATGGAATATAATTTCTGAGCTTTCTACGATTTTCGTAATTTTTTGGGGATATTTTCTTCAAACATTCACATTCACAGATTCATACGAACATTCGACAAAAACGTTTTTTTTTTTACCATCTCAAAACAAATATTTCCAGTGGTAATATCTGTACTGTTATATGTAATAATATGACTCCTTTAAAGGTTTCATTCTTAAATAACTAGTTCAAGATAGAACTTCAACTTATTTGTATAGGTTATATCCTGATAAAATATTTAAAATAAAATTTGTAGAAAATGGAAACTGGCTACAATTTTAATGTTGTAGTCTGTTTTATGCCTGCAGAATATTGGAGTAGAAAATCAATTTCGGCCAATATATATTCAAATAGGGGTCGACCAATAAATGGAAGTTTTATACCCAACAACTAGAGAGGGTTATTATTTTTTTTTTATATTCTTTGTACGATTTAAAAGAAATTGAAGACAACAAGGCTCAAGGGAGAAATATTTCATTAATTTCATAGTTATTGTTTTGTTAGTGGTATTTGGTGGTTGGCGAATGGTGGTGTAAGTGAAAGAAGACAGAAACTTGCCATTGAGTTTTACACAATTTATTTTTGTAAGTAAAGTGAATACATTCGAGGGAATAGGTTGATGGAACAACCAGTGTTGAGGTGGTGGCTTGCTGTAGAAATTGTAGCTGAAGAGTAATAAGGCTATAATTATGACGCCAATTTGTTCTAACGGTAGGTTAGTGTAGTGGAAGGACGAAATCAAAAAATAATAGTTTTTAAAAATAATTTAGAATATTTTATAATTATCTCAAATTAAGAAAAAAATTGACATTCCATTGCAAAAGGGCTAGCCAGGTATACAAGTCCAGTTACTGGTACGGTACAAGAACAATTATGGCATTGTATTACCCCCTTCTCCTCACTGGGGAGGAATTGAAGAAACAAAGAGAAGAGATATTTTAAGACAGACCTATGCTACCAATCAAGGTGGAAACATCGAAACACTACTTCAGGAATTGCTCTCTAAATATCTGTGCCAGTTTCACAATAAATTAAATAAGATTATAATACCAAATAACTTGTAGTTATTGTTTGGAAGATTATATTTAATATTTAACAGTGGTGATTTCTTAATTATTCTTATCTTCTATCTCAAGCAAACATACAAGCCCTTTTCGCTAAAACGCTCACGCCACAAGCTACCTACACACATCCACAACATAACATTACATTAGCTACTGTAGCCTAACTTATCTTGAGACTCTTCAAATTTAATCTGACGACTTCTTAAAACCCACCGATTTACGGCTTTTAATATCTCTCCCAGTTTTTCCTATCTCTCTTGGTGGGAGCTACAGACAAAACCTAAAATGGTAGATTGATGTCAAAGATACATTGGAGTAGGCGTGGCAGTGGAGGAATAATGTGTAGTTGAAGAGTCACGTTGGTGGTACCTCTGTGTGGTCGGCAATGGGACTATTAAGTCCAATGCTTGGTGGTGAATTTTCTCCAAAAAAAAAAAGGCTGGCTTGTTTTCTTTACAGTACTAACAAGTTCACAGTAAGTATTGAAACAATTATTTATTTTACTTCATTTGAAATCCAGTTATGAATATATACAGTCTTGAAAGAAGTTTAAACTGTCTGTTTAGTTCCGCCTCTTCAGTCTAATGTGAGGATTCCAAGTTAGCGGTTTGTCTAAGTATAAACCGTACTCGGTCTACCGTTGGGGATTACGATCTCATGAAGAAGGAAACTTGAAGGAGTTAACTTTGATTTTTCAATTTTGTTAAACAATGAATTTATGTGGGTTTAAAAGACTCAATAATAAGTAATAAGGATGAACTTTATAGTTAGTATACCAAATTTAATGAAATTCGTGCATGTTTTTATGGAGAAAATCACAAAAACTAAAGAAAAAACTGTTCAGTAAAAAAAACGCACTTCCGGTTTACTAATTTTCTTGCAACTCGGATTTTTTTTGGCAATCAATTTATTTCTAATTAATTTTATCGAGATGGTAGAATTGTATAATCAACTATGATAGCACTTTAGAGAAAAACATAACCCTGGCCCTACCCCAAAAGCCCATTTAAATGAGTTTACACACGAGAAATGTTTCAAATAAAAGTTGTAGCTCTTTATATGTGTTGTTCACATAATTAGTTTAAAGAAAATCACTGGAGCCGTTTTTTTTTTTAGAAAAATTGGCAGAACAATGAAAAATCTTTTTCAGTAAAAACGCACTTCCGGTCATCTGATTTTCTTCAAACTCGGAATATCAACAACATATTTAATTTTAATTAATATTATTTAGATAATAGAATTGTATAATAAACTGCAATAGCACTTTAGAGGACAACCTAACCCCACCCCTGCCCTAAAAGTACCCTTAAATGCATTTTTCCCGGAGAAATGTTTCAAATAAAAATTCTAGCTCTTTGTATATGTAGTTTATATATCAAGTTTAAAGAAAATCGTTGAAGCTATTTTTGAGAAAATTGCAAAAAAGTGAAAAAAAAACTATCAGTAAAGTGGTATTTCCGGTTGAGGAATTTTGACAGATAACGTACTGTCAGATCCCATGGTGATACGTCAACGGAATATGAAGTTTTAACTTTCTACGGTTTTTCGTTTCTGAGCTATACTGTTCACATATACACACACACACACACACAGACCATTTGCTAAAAATCACTTTTTTTACTTTCTCTTACTCCTAACTTAAGAGGAAGTATTGTAATCGTGTTGATATCGAGTTTTCACCGGAAATATCCGTTTTAAGGCCCCCTGAGTCCAAAAAAGTGGTTTTTAGCAAATGGTCTGTATGTGTGTGTGTATGTGTATATGTGAACAGCATAGCTCAAAAACGAAAAACCGTAGAAAGCTGAAACTTGATATTCCGTTTAGGTATCACCATGCGATCTGACTGTGCGTTATCTGTCAAAATTCCTCAACCGGAAGTACCACTTTACTAGTTTTTTTTTTTTACTTTATTGCGTTTTTCTCAAAAATGGCTCCAACGATTTTCTTTAAACTTATAACATCATTTACATATAAAAGGCTAGAACTTTTATTTGAAACATTTCTCTGGAAAAATTCATTTAAGGGCACTTTTGGGGGAGGGGTGGGGTTACAGCTTCCTCTAAAGTAGTATCATACTTGATTATACGACTCTATCATCCGAATTTAATGAAATTAATTAGAAATAAATAGATGGCCAAAATTCCGAGTTTGAAGGAAATCAGTAAACCGGAAGTGCGCCTTTAATGATTAGTTTTTACAGTTTTCGACAAATTTCATTAAATTTGGTGCAAAAACTATAAAATTTGTTTGTTATAATTTTGAGAACTGAAGTAAGAGAAAGTTGTGTGAGTGTTTCACACCAGATTTTTTTTTTTTACTTTCTCTTACTCCTAGATTAAGAGGAAGTATTGTAATCGTGTCGATATTGAGTTTTTCGGAAATATCCGTTTTGAGGTCCCCTGAGATCAAAAAAGTGGTTTTTAGCAAGTGGTCTGTGTGTGTGTGTGTGTATGTGAACAGCATAGCTCAAAAACGAAAAACCGTAGAAAATTGAAACTTGATATTCCGTTCAGGTATCACCATGATATTAGACGGTGGGTCATCTGTCAAAATTCTTCAACCGGAAGTACCATTTTTACTTGTTAGTTTTTTTTTTACTTTTTTGCAATTTTCTCAAAAATGGCTCCGACGATTTTCTTCCAACTTGGTATATAAACTACACACATACAAAGTGCTACAACTTTTATTTGAAATTTTTCTCTGGTTTTGGTTTCAGGGGACGTCAAAAACGGATATTTCCGGTGAAAACACGATATCGAAAATTTGATTTGTATCGAACTCGATTACAATACTTCCTGTTACTAGGAGTAAGAGAAAGTAAAAAAAAAAAAAAAAAGAAGATATTATTCATATTGTTCTAATAATTTTTATTTACTCATACTAAAAACAGAGGCTGTATAAGTTCTAAAGATTTTTTTTTTTTATTGCGTCACCTATTTATATTTGATTTATTTCAGCCGTGCACAACATAAATTTGTTTTCTTTTTTCTCATGTCACCGATGGAGGAGGAATGCCTTTTTCTAGTTTGCGGTGTAGAACACACACAGACACACATGCACACTTGCACACACAATACACCACAGTTTATCACTTGAAATGGAGCTGGATAATAATAGTGGTGGAAGGAGAAAAACACCATGTGATTTCAGCTAGAAAATCAAGGGGCAATTTCCTGGAAAATGATGTTTACATTCCATTCTATTTCCATTCACCATTCTTTCACACTTGTTAAACATTAGTATTAAATATTATGTAAAAATATATTTTACCATACTTGGGTTACCACTGGCGACCCAAATGTTTCAGAGTGTTAATACACAATGAACCAATCTCCAAGTGTACAATCAATTGATTGTATGAATTATTTCAATATATGTTACACGCTCCAATAGTATTAGTAATTTAATTAACTAACTGAAAAATCAATCTACTATAATCAAGTACCTCCATAAGGTGCTAGAGAATTAAGGAGTGGGGCAAAGATGAGTTACAATCTGACCTTCTCCCCACTCCGGTAGGGAGGTTACCAAAAAAGGTATGGGTGGGGTACTAAGGGTATGTTTACATCTGACACTTCTATCCAGACACTTATAACAACTGTCGGACAGTAAGTTGTGTTCAATGTTTACATTGTGGCAGAAATTACGTGATATTTGTAGCTTCCATCAACGTTTTGTGTCATGCAACAAATGTCTTAACAGTTTACGCCTGCTACTTGTGGCCTATACAATTTCTTTCATTGCAAAAAATCAGATTACAGACGTCATTTACTGTCAGACGGTCATTTGACGATGAAGGCATCAAAAAAAAAAAAAAAAAAAATTGCAGCTATCGTAATGATTCTGGAGTTATTAGAAAAAAGAAAAAAAAAAGTTTTCGGTGTGGATTAGAGAGTGGATTTTGAGATGTGAAAAATATGGTGCATAATACGATCACAATTAATGTCTGAACTTACGTTGGAGGATCCAACACAATTCAAAAAATTTTATAAGAATGAAATCATTTACATTTCGAAAAGTTAGCTAGTAAAAGTGGGCCTATTATATGGCAAGCAAGATACGAAATTCAGAACAGCTATTAGTGTGCGCGAAAGACTTGCTGTAACTTTATGGTTTTCTCCACTCTATCGTGGTATTAAACTTTGCTTTTAATATCCCATAATTTGGGTTTATTATGATAAATGTTCATTAATTATTAATTCTTCGACTTCTCTTTTTACCCACTCTGGTTTTTCGCCCAAATTAAATGCATCGACATTTATGTAGCCACAATAAAAAGTAGATGGGGTCGGTCAACTAAAGCAATTTTTGTCAGGCGAGTTTGAACTTCTATGTAATAGTGTTTACATCTACATATATAGATGTGTAGGGCGCATGTTTATTTATTATCCTATGTCGGGTGGGCCATGTCCCGGCACTGCAGCCAACAGAGGCTTATTGTGCCACCCCCCGATGGTTCCTAGTAGACAAACCCTCCCTCCTTAAGGAGTTTCAGGGCCTTCATCACCAGGTCGTTTTGAGCTACTATCTCCTCAGGTCGCAAAGTACCGAAGGTTTCATACCTCAATCTGATTATTGCTACGCAATCGAACAACAGGTGGAAGGCCGTTTCCTCCTCTTCCTGACATAGTCTGCACAAGGGTTCCGCTCGAATGAGTCCTCCTTGTACAGATGTTTCCTGAACCTGCCATCGGGCACATGTTACTGACACTGAACTACATATATCAGACATGAATTTCGTACCGTGTAATGTGTAGATTTTTGGGAGAAATTGTGGAAGAATATAAATTATGATTTATAGTTAATTAGCTCATAGACCGGTGATGGTAACGAGAAAACACTGTCCGGAGGCCGGCAGTGCATTGAGAAGTCCCGGGCGCCATAGATGTTGACGCGCTTAAATTAACAAATAAATAAATAGTTTTCGGTGTGGATTAGAGAGTGGATTTTGAGATGTGAAAAATATGGTGCATAATACGATCACAATTAATGTCTGAACTTACGTTGGAGGATCCAACACAATTCAAAAAATTTTATAAGAATGAAATCATTTACATTTCGAAAAGTTAGCTAGTAAAAGTGGGCCTATTATATGGCAAGCAAGATACGAAATTCAGAACAGCTATTAGTGTGCGCGAAAGACTTGCTGTAACTTTATGGTTTTCTCCACTCTATCGTGGTATTAAACTTTGCTTTTAATATCCCATAATTCGGGTTTATTATGATAAATGTTCATTAATTATTAATTCTTCGACTTCTCTTTTTACCCACTCTGGTTTTTCGCCCAAATTAAATGCATCGACATTTATGTAGCCACAATAAAAAGTAGATGGGGTCGGTCAACTAAAGCAATTTTTGTCAGGCGAGTTTGAACTTCTATGTAATAGTGTTTACATCTACATATATAGATGTGTAGGGCACATGTTTATTTATTATCCTATCTCGGGTGGGCCATGTCCCGACACTGCAGCCAACAGAGGCTTATTGTGCCACCCCCGATGGTTCCTAGTAGACAATCCCTCCCTCCTTAAGGAGTTTCAGGGCCTTCATCACCAGGTCGTTTTGAGCTACTATCTCCTCAGGTCGCAGAGTACCGAAGGTTTCATATCTCAATCTGATTATTGCTACGCAATCGGACAACAGGTGGGAGGCCGTTTCCTCCTCTTCCTGACATAGTCTGCACAAGGGTTCCGCTCGAATGAGTCCTACCTTGTACAGATGTTTCCTGAACCTGCCATAGGGCACATGTTACTGACACTTGAACTACATATATCAGACACGAATTTCGTACCGTGTAATGTGTAGACTTTTGGGAGCAATTGTGGAAGAATATAAATTATGATTTATAGTTAATTAGCTCATAGACCGGTGATGGTAACGAGAAAACACTGTCCGAAGGCCGGCAGTGCATTGAGAAGACCCGTGCGCCATAGATGTTGACGCGCCTTAAATTAACAAATAAATAAATAAAAAAACAACATATTTAATTCTGAATTAATATTATTTAGATGATAGAATTATGCATTAAACTGAATTACCACTTTTAGAAGAAAATCTAACCTCAGCCCTCTATCCCAAAAGTGTCCTAAAATGAATTTTCCCTGTAGAAATGTTTCAAATAAAAATTGGTAGCTCTTAATATCTATAATTAATGTAGAATGTTTAAAATAAATCGTTGGAGCCATTTTTTTTTAGAAAATAGCAAAAAATATGGAAAACAAAACATTTTGTAAAATGGTACTACCTATTGAAGAATACTGAATATTGACAACGTACTCTCTAATCCCATGGTGATACCCTAAACGGAATATCAAGTTTCTGTGAACTTTCTGTGATTTTTCATGTTTGGCCTATTCTGTTCATATACACACACATAGACCAATTTCTAAAAACCAATTTTTTTCCTTCAGGGATCCTCAAAACGTTTATTTCAAGTGAAAACTCGATTATGAAAATTTGACGCGATTACCAAATTTGAGAAAAGTTTTTTTCTTTAGTCAGGCCAAACTTCTTTAATTTATTTATTTATATTTTTATATTTACATATAAGAATGTAGAAAATTAGTTACCTGAGCACCATTAAAGGACACAAGCATATGGCGAATATTGTGGCAATAGTTCCAAGATATTTATGTGTTCGCTTCTCCTTCCGTACATCCAATTCTGCTTCAAACAGTTCATGATTATTAGAACGATAACGATGGCAAGATATGTGATTCACTTCTGGCCTAAAACAAACAATATTCACTTTTATTATTATTATTATTTTGAAATTTACAACGGCAGCATAATGCCACATAAGCAAATATGAAAATTCTATGTAAAAAATAAATAAAAAGAAGGAAAAATAAAATCAAATAAAAATAAAAATTACAGAGTTGAGAAACTACCCCAGTGGTAGCACTCCAATCAACTTTGTCACTCACTATCACTACCACTGACACTAGAGAGGATGTCGCGAAGCCACTGGCGTTTAAGTCGTCTAGGTGGGTTGTCGGGTAGATTGCGGGATGAGAGGCGTCGGAGTAGAGGATTGGGTTGTGAGGATAGGGTACTATGGAAATTCTTGTATCTGACTTTAGTTACTTGTGGTAGGAAAGGAATTTTTAGTTCACTGTGGATGGTTTGATTGGAAACATAATAAGGAGCGTTAACTATTGTTCGAAGGATCTTGGATTGTAGGGATTGGATGCGATTGAGGTTTGAACGCTTGGCTGAACCCCACAGTTCGATGCCATATGTCCAGATGGTTTGATGAGTGAAGTGTAAATTAATCGTTTGTTGTGTAGTGACAGTCTAGATCTTTTGCCTAGGAGTCGTTTTAGTTGTCTATAGCGAGTGTTCATTTCTTTTCTTTTGAGTCGTGTATGGGGGTTCCAAGTAAGTCTTTTGTCGATGTACATCCCAAGTTAGCGGACTACATTAGAGACTGGAAGAGGAGACTGGTTGTAATAGAGAGGGGGAGAAGTAATTCTTCGTAGGGTAATGGTAACATGTTGATTTTTGCTTTCGTTTAATTTGATTTTCCATTTTTTCATCCATCGTCAAGCAAATTCATCTCTCCAAAATAATAAGATGATTCTGAATATTTCTATGGGATGTCACTGGGTCGGGGTCTGAGGAGAGTATAGCAGTATCATCTGCATAGGTGGAAAGAAAAGTTTTAGGATTGGTCGGAATATCTGCCGTGTAAACTGTATAAAGGATAGGGCCCAAGATGCTCCCCTGCGGGACACCTGCTTGGAACCTTTGGTAGGGAGAAAGAGAGGATCCAACCATCACTTGGAAGTAACGATCAGAGAGGTATGACTTAATGGATAAGGTAGTGTGTAGAAGGAAGGACGCTCTTAAGCTTCGAGAGCAGCCCGAGGTGCCACACCCGATCGAAGGCTTGCTTCACATCGAGGAAAACACCCGAGCAGCATTCTCTCCGCTCAAGAGAGGAAGCGATGGTGTCCACAACGGATGACATTGCTGGATCGTTGAATGCTGTTTCCTAAAACCAAATTGATGTTCTGGGATGAAGTTAGCGGCCTCAAGGTGAGGAAGTATGTTTTAGTAGGAGTCTTTCAAGTATTTTTCCAAGGATTGATAATAGGCTAATAGGACGATAGGATGTAGGAAGGTGATGCGGTTGACTACGTTTTGGGATCATTCTAATAACAGAATTTCCACTGAATAGGGAAGTATGTTGTTCTTAGGACAGAGTTGTAGATAGTGGTAAGGAACATTACAGCCTTCCTTGGAAGGGAGCGTAAGATATTGGAAGTAATTAGCTCAAAACCAGGAGCTTTTCGATTGGGAAGGTTTTTAATAGTGTACAGAACATCTGACGGTGTAAATGGTTTAGGAGGGAGAGAGAGAGAGGAAGTGATTCATTAAGTTCTTGCTCTATGGCAGTGGTAAATGTTGGGCCATCTAAGTCAGGATGAGGAGTGAATACATTAGCAAGGTAGGACGAAAGGAGAGAAGCTTTTTCTTCGTCGGTTGAGACCCATGAGCCGTCCTCACGACGAAGAGGAGAGGCAACAGTTTTGTAGGAGAGTATTTTTTTCGAAGGCTGATGGATTTTTACGAAAATTTGTATACAAATTTTATGGAGAATCCTAAAGGATTATTAATATTATATTTTCTACGATTGTTCGTAGTTAAGAGTATTCGTATAAACCAATATCGACACACATGGAAGTGTTAAAAGCACGAAATCTAAGTAACGAATCCTATCAGGCAATTAAATGCCTCCATATTAGAGTGATTAAATAAATATTGCAACAAACATCGATTTCTGTCTGGTAGATTGGAAGCAAAAGTAAGAAAAAAAAAAATCTGGTGTGAAACACTCACACAACTTTCTCTTACTCCAGTTCTCAAAATTATAATTGACAAATTTTATAGTTGTACCAAATTTAATGAATTTAATGAAAACTGAAAAAAAATGTTCAGTAAAAGCGCACTTCCAGTTTACTAACTTTCTTGAAACTCGGAATTTTGGCCATCTATTTATTTATAATAAATGTTGTTTGGATGATAGAATTGTATAATCAACTATGATACCACTTTAGAAAAAACATAACCCCACCCCTCCTACAAAAGTGCCCTTAAATGAATTTGTCCAGAGAAATGTTTCAAATAAAAGATTTAGATCTTTGTATGTTTAGTTTATATACGAAGTTTCAAGAAAATTGCGAAAAAGTGAAAAAAATCATTTAGTAAAGTGGTAATGTAAACGAACTTCTGGTTATCCGATTTTTTAGAAACTCGGAATTTCAACAACAATTCAATTGTAATTAACATTATTTAGATGATAGAATTGTTTAATAAACTGAAATAGCAAATTTCATGAATACACAACCCCACCCTTATCCCATAACTGCCCTTAAATGAATTTTCCCAGAGAAATATTTTAAATAAAAGTTGTAGCTCTTTGTATGTGTAGTTGATATATAAAGTTTGAAGAAAATTGACGAAGGCATTTGTGAAAAAACCGCAAAAAATTAAAAAAAAAAACAACAACAAGTAAAGTGGTACTTTCGATTGAGGAATTTTGACAGATGACCCACTGCCAGATGCCATGGTGGTACTTAAACGGAATATCAAGTTTCAACTTTCTACGGTTTTTTCGTTTTTGAGCTATGCTGTTCACATACATACACATACACACACACACACACACCATTTGCTAAAAACCACTTTTTTTGAACTCAGGGGACCTCAAAACGGATATTTCCGGCGAAAACTCGGTATCGAAAATTTGACACGATTACAATACTTCCTGTTACTAGGAGTAAGAGAAAGTAATAAAATACTAGAAAGTGACTTATTTTGCAACAAATATTAAACATATATATATATATATTATGAACACACTAAAGGACATCAATATAAAGGATTAGGTTAGTGAGAAATGAGAAAATAAACAACTTGGCGAGAGAGCAAGTGGTGACGTAGAACGGTGATATAGACTAATGATGTGATCTGGTAGACTGGTGATAGATTAATTATTGTGAGCTCTACTCGATCTTCTTCAGTAGGACGTCCTGAGGTGGTAGTATGTAGCTTGTTTCTTAAACACATGGCTAGGCTAAGTATATGTAGGATAGTGGCGTTGTCTTACTGAAGGGTTTGAACGCATGCGCAGGCAGTGGCGGCTAGTGCATATGAGAGTGCATTCGCACATGAACCCCCAGAAAAAAATCTTAGTAAAAAAGTATTCACTGTTATATGAACTGTTCACTTAGTTGATGAGTGAAAACCAACTAGATTTTATTTTTCAACATGGGGCACTGGAGCCGCTACTTGCACTCTAATCGTAAAAGAGCCAAAGTGTAATATCATATTTGCAATGAGCGAAGGGACGGAATGTAGGATGGAATTGACAAGCAGTTGAAGGGTGTTGAAAATTGGTGAGGAAAATGTGTTAGGCCATTGTGATGATGGAAGCAGATGGAAGAAGTTACATTTGTCGTGGTTGGTTCCGCAGAATTGGAAAGCATCAGAGATGCTATTTTCCCCTCTTGTATCTGGGTTTCAACCTTTTACTAGCCAACAAATTTTTGCTTTTATCTGATATAATTAAAATATATAATTTCTTCAGAGATATTTTCCCGTGATAGCCTCCTTCTTTTTATTGTCATCAACCGGTTTCAGGCGTTCGCTCGCCCATCATCAAGATGTTTTAGTCAAAACAGTGTGTGATAACATAGACTTGCACAAAGCAAATTTAGTTGGTACACTGTGTATCAACTAAATCATTGTGTGGAGAGCTAATGTTAAAACTTAATGTATTGATAAAAACATACTGATGATGGGCGAGCGAACGCCCGAAACCTGTCGATGACCACAACAAGAAGCAGGCTATCATGGAAAACATCTCTGAAGAAATTATATATTTTAAATATATCAGTTAAAAGTAAAAATTTGTACGGTGGCTGGCAAAAGGTTCAGACCCAGGTACAAGACTCCGTTAGGGCAAGTTAATGCATTGGGCACTCAACTGTCTTTTAATCCCCTTCAAGGAATCCCCAATTTGAGGGCAAGTTTTTATCTACCAACACTAGTTATTGTACTAACATTCGTCTTACAAGAGTCGCATTCAAAATGTCACTCTGCACAGTTCAGTACATCATTTGTACAAGAACATTTGTGTTTAAAAATCAATCAATCAACAAAAATATTTAAGGGCTAGAGTTTTTGTGTATTTAAAAGTTTATTATTGTAATTATGAAATGTATCTAAGTTCATGTCCTCACGCGTTGGTCTTCTAGTAGCTAGCACACTCGGCTTTCGTGCGAGAATTTAGGGTTCGATACCCGTGACGGCAAAGTCGGTGTTAACTCTGCATTGTGCTAAAAGGTGGGAAGCTACATGTTGTTGTGAGGGATTGGAAGAAGGCGGAACTATTCCCGAAGGCAAACCAACCAACTTCCTCCCACAGAACAGATACACTGGGACTCTACTATCATCATTGCAAAACCTCGACCACCACGAAACCTTTCCTCAACTCGTGAGCGCGGAGACAGAACTCCGCCGGGCTGGCTCACGATCCCATGGTACCATTTTGTAGAGGGAACAAGTCCCCTACTTGAAGGCCTAGAATGGTCACTGGCCCGGCCAAAGGAAGCCTACGGATTTACCACAACCTCCTGACACCAGCTTGGGCTTACCATGTCATTCTAGTTGCAGTGAGAATTCCGTGCCCATGGTGGGAAGCTACAGTTAGTAGCTCCCTAGGTAGCGAAGGCCGGAACTAAACGGCGTGGGAATTGCAGCGTCCTTACTACACGCCCCCCTATTCAAATCGCCGTCTGGCCCTTCATGGGCTGTTGAGCCATAGGGTTTTTTTTTTTTATCTAAGTTCATTTATAGTTAATATATTTATGTTAAACTAGTGGTGTTCATTCACTATATCTTAAACATCTTTCACAGCACACACAATACAACACATCCACCAATTGTAACATTACACCATATACATCTTCAGGAATGCAGAGTTGAACCCTAGTAGAGCGTTTTGGCACACACGCCTAATAGTTTTAGTATCTTTTTCTGAGTAAACAAACTGAATTCCACTTAACTATGAAACATTGTTATTTATAAAAGTTGTAGTTTATAATCTATTTCAACAAATATTTTCAAATTATTAAAGTTTAAATATACAAGATATATCAATATGTTGTAACATGGATGTTGAAGTTCGGTCACAATCGAAGAAAGTAATATAATTTGCCGAAACGTCGGTGAAATTTTGAAAAAAAAATTTGTTTTTTTTTTTTGACCGAACTTCAACATTCATTTTACAACATCAAATACAGCGGTCCTAACGAACACCAAAACATATACCTATCAATATAATAAATTTGTTCACTTAAACCACTTTTCTTATTTTACGGCCAATTCACTAGGATCTAGTGAAAATTTACTTGATATTCATTTCAATGTTTTTAATAAATATTCAAAGTAATGTAATATCATTTTCTAACTTTGATCTTTTCAAATAATAATTTTTCATTTTTATTTCCTCATGGTTTCGTTTACATTATACTCACTGTAAACATAAAAGATTTAATGAAGTTTTTGCCTTTTTCATAATTTTTATTTCATTTCAATCACGATTTCAATAGCAGTTAAATAAACTTTTTTTTGAAAATTATAACTATGGCTGTTGTAAGGGTGTTGTGAGGAGATGTAGGTTGTTGCTTAATGAGTGATAAATAACACCTTAAGATTTGGTTTAAGATATATAATTGATATATATGTATATGACTGACTGCCAAGGACTTTACACTTTGGAGTTTAGAACTGAACTGAACTGACAGACTGACGTGGCTAAAATGATATGAACGGAGCGATGTTAAACTGATGTGTAAATCAACACAATGATATCTGATGTGTAAAACTGAATTCAATAGAATCGAATGAATCTTGACTGTCTCTCTCTCATATATATATATATATCAACTGGCCGAACCTCTGCTCTCTGTGCGAGAGTGGCTGTTTCTCTCCGCTAGAGTGGATAAGTGGTGGGGGTTCACTACCCCTACTAGAGTGGATGAGTGGTGGGGGTTCACTACCCCTACACTGTGAATATAGAACATTTAAACAAATTATATATTCTCTATCCTAAATTTGAAAAGAAAAATAATAAGTAAAGGAAAGTTTAGACAAAAACTCCAGACTAATATGGCCCAATTAAACAAATAAAAAACTTACAAAACGATAGTTTCAATAAGTTATTAAAAAATATTTGGTACTGCGGAGACGTGAGATAAATATTCTTATATTATTTCCCTTGCCATGTTTTTTTATTACTGAAGGAAAATTGTGAAATCTCTTGCGCCTAATAAATAATAAAGTCTATAGAAAAATCTGATTCAACAGATAGAATATAACATGGTAAATTTCTATGAACTAACTCTAATTTTATTGAAACAGTCCGAAATATTTGAAATGGGCAATACTATTTAACTAAGTTAAAGTTCAATTTATTGACCAAAACTAATTGGTATTACAATAATAAATAAACAGAAAGATTGTTTAAAAATAGTAAATTTGGAAAACGATAGGTATTCTAGAAAATTGTTAAAAAGTTATTGGCGCTATAAATATTACTTTAGAAAGATATGAAATCAATTATTTTATCAATATTTAATCTATATATATAAAAATTCAGCACCCGTAAGTTTGTGTCCACAAAACTCGAAAAGTAGTCGATGGATTGACTTGAAATTTTGAAACAAAGTTTTATTTCTGTATAAGAGTGTTTATATATACTTTTTATTCCGAAGTTCCCACAGGAACGGGAAATTCCGAGCGTTTGGCGAGTTTGGCAGAAATAGACAAACGCAGACGCGTTGCCATGGTGGCTTGCTCTCTGAACCTCTTTCTTAACTACTTATTACTCTTAATTACCTCTATACCAAAGTTCCCACGGAAACGGGAAAAATGGACAGACGCAGACGCGCTGCGATCGTTGCGTGCTCTCGGCCGAAGATGTTTTGCACAGAATACGTCAAGAAATACATAATCATGGCTTGGATTTCACAGAAGAAATTTACAATCTTCATTAAGAATCTTTGTTTTGCAATGTGTGGCAAGTTGTTGAAATTGAGAGTTACAGTACCGAATAGGTCCATCAATGCAACATTCGAGAGAGAACTGCTCAGAGAGCAATCATACAACAGAAATGACTTACTTACAGCTATTCGTCCAAGAAAATACCCTGAAACTCCTTCAAGAACAAAAGATAGCATTTGATACCATCATACAAGCTGTGACCAACCTTTTTGGACGCTACAGGTGGAACTGGAAAAACGTTCTTAATTTCCTTAATCCTGGCTAAAATTCGTTCAAATGGCCATATTGCGTTAGCACTTGCTTCTTCAGGTAATGCTGCTAAGTTGATGGAAGGAGGTAGAACAGCGCATTCAGCTCTTAAACTGTCACTAAACATGCACTTCACAGAAAACCAAACATGTAATATTTTTCTAAAACATCAGAAATGGGAAAGATTCTTCGGGCGTGCAAAATCATTGTATGGGATGAGTGTATGGCTCACAAGAAGTCATTGGAAGCATTAGACCATACATTGAAAGACTTGCGAAATAATCAGGTTCCATTTGGTGGAGCATTGGTGTTACTAGCCGGTGAGTTCAGGCAAAAGCTTCCAGTGATACCTCGCTCAACACCAGCTGATGAATTGCATGCCTGCTTGAAATATTCAACTCTATCGGGCACAGTAAAAAAAATTCATTTAACAACGAATATGAGAGTTCAACTTCAAAACGATCCAACAGCTGCCATATTTTCAAGACAATTACTCGAACTCGGTAACGACACTGCTCCTACAAATCCAGAAACGGGAAAAATCACCTTCCCATCTAATTTCTGCAACATTATACATTCAAAAGAAGAATTAGTAGACAAGGTATTCCAAATCATCGAAACAAATTATTAAAATCACGCATGGTTAAGCGGAAGAGCCATTCTAGCGACTAAAAATGTCGACGTACTCGATACATCATTCTAAACAGAATCGCAGGTGAAACAGTGACAAACAAATCCATTGACTCCGTGAGGGACCAAAGTGAAGTAGTGAATTTTCTAACAGAATTTCTTAATTCACTCGATGTTCCTGGATTACCGCATCACATTCTAAATTTGAAAATTGGTGTGCCAATTATATTACTCCGAAACATCAATCAGCCAAAGTTATGCAATGGTACACGATTAGTAGTTAAAAAATCTGGTGTGAAACACACAACTTTCTCTTACTCCTGTTCTCAAAATTAGAATTGACAAAGGTTATAGTTTGTGTACCAAATATAATGAAATTCGTCGAACTGAAAAAATGTTCAGTAAAAGCGCACTTCCAGCATACTAATTTTCTTAAAACTTAGAATTTAGGCCAACTATTTATTTCTAATTAATTTTGTTTGGATGATAGAATTGTATAATCAACTATGATACACTTTAGAGGAAGCTGTAACCCCAACCCTCCCCTAAAAGTGCCCTTACAAGAATTTTCCCAGTGAAATGTTTTAAATAAAAGTTATAGATCTTTGTATGTTTAGTTTATATATGTTGTTTGAAGAAAATCGTCGGAGCCATTTTTGAGAAAATCGCAAAAACGTAAAAAAAGTAACTAGTAAAGTAGAACTTCCGGTTGCGGAATTTTGTCAGATGACCCACTGTCGGATCCCATGGTGATGCCTAACGGAATATCAAGTTTGAACGATTTTTCGTTTTTGAGCTATGCTGTTCACATACATACACACGCACACACACAAACCATTTGCTAAAAACCACTTTTTTGGACTCAAAAAAATTGGACTCGTTCAAAACGGATATATCCGGTGAAAACTCGATATTGAAAATTACTAGGAGTAAGAGAAAGTAAAAACTGATGAATAATCTAATTGAAGCAACAATTCTCATTGGACCTCATAAAGGTGAAGACGTACTACTTCCACAAATACCACTTATTCCGACAGATATGGCGTTCGAGTTCAAACGACTTCAATTTTCAATACGCCTTGCGTTCACTAGGAACAATGTGCGGTTTGAATTTAGAAAACGAATGCTTCTCTCATGGGCTTCTCCCTAATGTCGGATGCTCCAGAGTCGGTAAACCATCTGATCTTTATCTTTATGCAGAAAGCGGACAAACAAAAAATGTAGTCCATCCACTAGCTTTGCAATAAAAAAAGACTTTCAGTTAAAAACATTTTTTCTTTATTTCCTTACAGTTCACAGCAACGCAAAGTAGGGTATTAAACTGAATGATGTGTTTTCATGCTGAATCTATGTTAACTATCAAACTTCATTTACTTCTCTAATAATTAAAATGAGTCTGAGCCACAGCCGGGTTAAGCTAGTCAATTATATAGATAGAAACAAGGAAGGGGTTAAGCTCAGGGGTTAGCGGGTTGGACTCCGACGCGGAGGTCCCGTGGTTCGAGTCCAGTACTGCCTTAGATTTTTTCTTCCTAGGAGCCTCTACAGCTCACTGTTCGTCTCGCTGCAGGCAACAATGTCCGGAGGCGGCAGTGTACTGTGAAGGCTCCGGACGCCAATGACCAAAGATGTTGACGCGCCTTAAATTAAAAAAAAGAAGAAGTAGAATCCATTTCATTAATTAACATTTTTTTACATACGGTATTTGTCAGCAACATCTAAATTTTTCATTTATGATCCTCGTGCAGCCAATTGCATGCATATAAAAACCATCACAATGGTAAACTATGAATTTGGAATCCCCCCTCCCCTGCCTATAACGAGAATCTCAGCCCCAACTGCGCTTCTATTGATGATACTCTCATAATAATAGACCTCCTACAACGGGGGGCGATCGTCCATATTCTTGGCATTTCTCTAACCATGGAGATCTGAGATTTAAATCCTAGATATGCCAAGATTTCTCTACTTTTATTCGCTTTTCTTCCTTATCCTGTCTCGGAAAGATTGCCACTTTTCTTCCTAGTAAATTTGGAATATTGCATGGATTTCTTAGATATTCGCTTTAAATACACATTTACTTGAACGCAAACCCCACAGCCATCAATCAATGTTGTTCTTTTGCTCTGAAATCGATCAAGTTTTCAATATGGCCTTCTTATCTTTCTTAGATAATGTTTTCTCTTTGGGGACGAGCCGTAAATTAGACCTTTCTTGCCAAGCGTACTATATAACCTACCGACGCGACGTTCATCACTCTATTTACTTTAGAATATATCTTCATATTAATAAACAAATATTTACTTATCTATATATTATATCATCATAAAATAATTAAAAACAGAGGGGAATACAAAGTTGATCGGGAATTGGGAAGCTAATTTATTGTAATTTAAAAATCTGGGCAATGAAATAAAATTAAAAAAACCCTTACAGAAAGAAAGAGTAATATATATATTTTGTTTTGGTTGTAAAAAATTTACAAATCCTTCCCTAGGGGAAATTCACTATATAAATGGAAGATATTATATTAAAATGGAATTTAAAACAAAGTTGAATGAATACCTTGATTTATTATTGCCTGCTGTTTGCCCCTTAGGCACGACACCATTCCACACCATCCACACTCACGTTACACATTCGTTTTGGAATAATTTTATTTAATTTATTTTAAGTGGGGGCGCATCCTCGAGGCAGGAAACTGCCGGAACCTCCCGGCTTCTCCTTTGAGAGGCCTGGAGAGGGGTGCTTCCACGGAGAGTTGAAACAAGGTATTGAGGAGCTTTTGCTGGCTTCCCCTGGTCGAAGCGAGGGGACCGCCGAAAGGCGGACCCCGAGTGAAACCAAGACGAGGGAGTCTAGCAAGAAGAGAAAGAAGAAGAAGAAGAAGGGTAAGGAGGAGACGCCAGAAAGCGTCCCCGAAGCCAAACGCCCGAAAGTGGAGAAGGCCAAGACGCCGCAGGTCGCCGTGGTCAGAGTAGACGGTGAAGTTATGACCGAGGATGACGCGGAGCACATCAGAGCACAACTTGTGAGTGCTCTGGATGATACTGAGAGCAGGAAGGGCACCGCTGATGAAGGCTGGTGGCCACAATTCGAGGAGTCTGGCGTGGTACGTGAGGGCATGTTCCTTATCACTTGCGGCGACGAGAGGACCAGGGCCTGGACAGCCAGACAGGCTGTCACACCCAGAGGTGACATACAGTACGTTATGTTGGAGGGGGAGGATATCCCCAAGATGATCCGGGTATCCGTTTGGGTGCCAGGTAAGAGATGTCCTCTAGAGAGATTTCTGGAGCGCTTGGCAGGGCAGAATCTGGTCTGCGTACGGATCTCTGGAGAATACTGAGCTCCTTCGAGAAGGATAAAGGTATGTGGATGGTGTTCTTTATAGATTCCCATTCACTCCGGATTCTGGAGGAGAAGGAGTGGAAGCCCTATTACGAACTAACGAGGATCACCTTCAAAAGGAAGGAGGACAAACAACGAGGCCAGCCTGGCAAGGAGGAGAGTGAGGAGAGTGGAGGCAAGTAGTCTTCTCATGTTTAGAGTGTTCCAATACAACACACATAGGAGCAGGGAAGTGGTAGCGGAGATGGCTGAGGTCATCAGGGAAACACCCTTGATGGTAGGTCTAATACAGGAGCCCTATACCATCCGAGGCAGTGTGGTCGGTTGGGGTGGTATGGGGTTGAGAACATTTTATGATTGTGGAGTAGATAGGCCCAGGACTTGTGTCCTGGTGTCTAAGAATATGGAGTGTTCAATGTTAAGAGAGTTTTGTTCCAGAGACCTGACGGTAGTTTCGATTAGGATAGGAGAGGTAACAGGCAGACTGGTCTTGGCGTCGGCCTACCTACCCTATGACTCAGAGGAGCCGCCACTTGGCCGGGCAGTGGAGCGTCTGTTGGAGTGGTGCGAAAAGGAGAACCTGCCACTGCTGGTTGGATTCGACGCCAACTCACACAACACGCTGTGGGGAAGCAGCGACACCAACCGGCGCGGGGTGACATAGGCGGAGTTTTTGGTAAGTAGAAACCTTTTTCTTTTAAATAGAGGTAAGAAACCTACCTTTGTTATTAGGAATAGGGAAGAAGTGATAGATATTACGGTGGCTTCCAGGCAATTTTTGTCCTGGACGACAGGTTGGGAGGTTATGGATGACTGGACGTTGTCCGATCATAGAGGCATTAGAATCACCCTGCGTCTTGAGATGGGAGAGGTGAAGAAGTTTCGAAATCCGAGAAGAACTGACTGGGGTAGATTTACCTCGGCCTTGAGAAATGATAGGTTAGGTCCGGGTAGACCGCCGGCTGAGGGGGAGGACCTGGATCAGAGAGTGGGTTGGACCACTCGCTCGATTGTTCGCGCTTATGAGACCTCATGCCCTGAGCATGAGGGCCTAGGAAGGTCCAGTGGTGGACGGCCCGATTAACTACCTTAAATAGACAGATGAGGTGGTTAAGGAGGAAGGCTAGGGAGAGTAACGCGGAGGAGGATTGGGAAAGGTTTACTCAGGCCAAGCGAGAGTATAAAAGAGAGATCCGGAGAACGAAGAGAGTCTCTTGGAGGACTTTCTGCGCAACCCTGGAGGGGGAAGAGGAGGTAAACCGAGTTTTTAGGTTTTTAGGTAAAAGTGGGGAGTTGTCGTTGGACAGTATTAGGAAGCCTGATGGACAGATAACCTATAACCATAATGAGGTGTTACGGGTGATGCTGGATAGACACTTACCGGATAATGTGGAGTATGTTGGAGGGTGCATGGTTGCTTTACCTGACGCATAGGGAGGGGATTTACAGAGCAAGGAGTTGGCAAGTAAAGTGGTTACTTTGAGGAGGGCGAGTTGGGTATTCGCTACTTTTAGTAAATTCAAGTCGCCGGGTATGGATGGTTTGTACCCGGTGCTGATTCAGGAGAGTTGGAACATGTTCGGAAGTACATGGGTAGGAATACTGAGGGATAGCCTAAGTCAGGGCTATATCCCTTGGGCTTGGAGGGTCAGTAGGGTCGCGTTCATTCCCAAACCAGGGAAGTTGGATTATCTCGACCCTAAAGCTTACAGGCCAATCAGCCTCGCGTCCTTCATGTTGAAGGGCTTAGAGAGGTTGGTTGACCTTTTCTTAATGGAGGATTGCGACATAAAGAGTACCTTTCACGGGAACCAGCATGCCTATTTGGCGGGGAGATCAACGGAGACTGCGCTCCACAATTTGGTGGGGAGAATTGAACACACGTTGGAGTCTAAAGAGTACGCGCTGGGATGCTTCTTCGATATTGAGGGGGCTTTCGACAGCGTGGCCCACGATAGAATTAGAGTGCTATTGGAGGAGAGGGGTGTGAATGGGACCCTGGTTAGATGGATAGTCAACCTCCTGACCTCGAGGATTGTTTATTCTCGTTTGGGAGTTGCGGAGAGAAGGGTGAAAGCCAGTAGGGGCTTTCCCCAAGGTGGGAGTTTGTCACCTCACTTGTGGTGCCTCATCGTTGATGAGCTACTTTGGGAGATGAACCGTAGGGGATTTTACCTGCAGATGTATTCCGATGATGGGGTAATCTTAATCACAGGGAAGCATCTGAGTGTGGTGAGTGACTTGATGCAGTCGGCGTTATCTTACGTGGAGCAGTGTTGCAGGAACTATGGCTTGCCTGTCAACCCGGACAAAAGCTCCTTAGTTCTCTTTACCAGGAAGAGGAAACTGGAAGGGCTTGGGAGACCCAGGCTCCTCGGCAAGGAAGTGCAAATTTGTAGAGAGATTAAATACTTGGGGGTCCTCATCAACAATACGTTGAATTGGCGGGCTCACATTGAGTATGTATGTGAGAAGGGACAGAAGGTTTTCTGGCAGTGTAGGAGATTAGTGGGCAAGACCTGGGGAGTTAATCCCCGAGGAATCCACTGGATTTATGAGAAGTTGGTGAAGCCAAGGATACTCTATGCCGCAGTGGCATGGTGGTCCGGTTCTTTGGTGGGAAGGAATAGCAAGAAGCTACAAGGAGTGCAGCGCACGGCCTGTTTGGCTATTACTGGCGCGATGAGAACAACACCGACTGTGGCACTGGAGATGCTGTTGGGGCTAACCCCTCTTCAGTATGTGGTAACGGGGGAGGCGATGAAAGGGTACCTCAGGATGAGGTGCAAGGGAGAATGGATGTGAACCTTTCGGGGGGACCACACCAGGATCGAGGAGGAGATCTGGCGAGTGAACTGATTTCTGCTATCGAAACTTGATGAGACGAGCAAGAAATGGACGAGGCCAACGGAGTCGGGCAGCGGTATTATTCGCTGCTATTCAGATGGCTCTAGGCAGGAGGGCACTGGCCTGTCAGAGCATGCTTTCAGGAGTTGAATAGAGGGAGTTCGGTGGCCTTGGGTGGTTTGGCCACGGGTTTTCAGGCAGAGGTGGTGGGCATTATTGAATGCTGCCACCTGGTGGGGGAGTGGCAGGGAGAGTTCAAGGAAGTGCGGATTTTCTCGGATAGCCAGGCCGCACTAAGGGCTTTGAGTAAGCCTTGGTGGAGTTCGAAATTAGTGGGAGAATGTCGGAGGAAGCTCAATGCTTTAGCTCGGAGGGGTACGGTGCGCCTCTATTGGATACCCGGACACGCGGGAATAGAGGGGAATGAGAGGGCAGACCAGTTGGCTAGGGAGGGATCATCTCAACCATTTTGTGGTCCTGAACCAGCCCTGGCTGTCACTAAGACGTTTCGTGACAAACAGATTAGATTTTGGGAGACGAAAGTTTTGGAGAAACGCTGGAGGGACACGCAGGGGTGCCTCCAAGCCAAAAGATTTATAAAGACAAGTAAGCAGGGAACTTCGGAGTATCTCCTGTCCCTTAGTAGGACGGGTCTGAGGACCCTGATAGGGATAGTGACTGGACACACTTGGGTGTCCAGCCACTTGTTTAATATAGGGAGGACGTCTAGTCCCATTTGTCAGAACTGTGACGACGGAGTCAGGGAAACGGTGTACCACTACCTTTGTCAGTGTCCCCGTTTCGCTGGAACTAGGTTTCGTGTTTTTGGGAGGGCATCACTCTCGCAGGATTGTCTGCGCGAGCTGGAGTTTCGGGATATCTTGGGATACTGTAGATTAACCGGTAAGCTACCGGGGGAGATTTATTAAGGGGATAGAGGGGTATCGGGGGATAAAGGCCACATAGGCTTAGGTCCCGCGCCATTAGGTACCCGAACTACAATAATAATAATAATAATTTATTTTATCAATACTGGAATAAAGGACGTTCAATAAACTTTAAAATTAGTAAAAGAAATTTATAATATTCTTATAATTTTTATTTAAAAAAATTAAAAAAAATAAATTAACAAATAAAAGTAAAACAAAACATTTCTAGCAGCCATTTTCAAATTTTCATTTGACTATTCATTTTTTTCCTCCACAAATAGGATATTTACAGCAGATTTAATTGTTTTTAATGCTAAAATTGGAGGAGCCATTGCCTTTCTTGAACCATCTCAGGATTTCATCCCAGGTAAGATTGAAACGGATTGTTCCCAAAGGTTTCTGTAGGACTGATTAAAGATTGATTGAATGGAAACGAATTTTGGTGAAAATAAAATGATTTCCGTGGCATCTGAGAAAGAACCCAGCACCAAAAACGGAAGTTGCCAAGATGGTAAAAACTACAATCCACTGAGATAATAGACAAGCTAATTTTTTCTGTTTACTGATTTTGTTTTATTGTGTCTTTTCAAACTTATAATTACAGCATTTTTGTTTTATTATACTTAAATGTGTATATTTGTGATGATATTCTGTTATAATAAACTCATTGTAACAGGTTTTGTACCTAATACAAAAAAAAAAAATAAATCATAATTTTCTCACTTTAATGACCGTGCGCTCGAGAAGAAAAACTAATGTGTAATAATAATAACAATAATAAAATCTGATGTGAAACACTCACACAACTTTCTCTTACTCCAGTTCTCAAAACTATAATTGACAAATTTCATAGTTTGTGTACCAAATTTAATGAAATACGTCGAAAACTGCACTTCTGGTTTACTAATTTTCTTGAAACTCAGAATTTTGGCCATCTATTTATTTCTAATTAATTTTCATTGGATTATAGAATTGTATAATCAACTATGAATAGCACTTTAGAGAAAAATATAACCCCAGCCCTCCCTTAAAAGTGTCTTTAAATGAATTTTCCAAAGAAATGTTTTAAATAAAAGTTGTACATCTTTATATGTGAAGTTTATATAGAAAGTTTCAAGAAAATCGTGAAAAAGTGAAAATATCATTTTAGTTAAGTGGTAAAGTAAACGCACTTCCCGGATATCTGAATTTTTTTTTTAAACTCGGAATTTCAACAACATATTTAATTGTAATTAACAATATTTAGATGATAGAATTGTCTAAAATAAAGTGAAATAGCGCTTTAGAGGAAGCCCCTCCTCCAGAAGTACCATTAAATGAATTTTTCCAGAGAAATGTTTCAAATAAAAGTTGTAGCTCTTTGTATGTGTAGTAGTATCAAGTTTCTAGAAAATCGTTGGAACCATTTTTGAGAAAATCGCAAAAAAGTAAAATAAAAAAAAATATTAAAAAAAAAAAACTAGTAAAGAGATACTTCCGGTTGTGGAATTTTGACGTATAATGTACTGTCAGATCCCATGGTGATACTTAAACGGAATATTAAGTTTCAACTTTCTATGGTTTTTCATTTTTGAGCTATTAGCACTTATACATACCCGACCATTTTCTAAAAACCATTTTTATTGGACTCAGGGGACCTCAAAACGGATATGTACGGTGAAAACTCGATATCGAAAATTTGACACGATTACAATACTTCCTCTTACTACGTAGTAAGAGAAAGTAAAAATCCTACGTTGGTACCAGAGCTTATAAGGCCCAAAGCTTGCTAGACTGCGATCAAGCATGCCGCGGTTCCCTCGCCGTTTAGTTCTGACCTTTGCTAGTTAGGTGCGCTACTAACTTCCAATAATATTAAACAAACCCAAATAATATTTGAAATAAAATGGCGTAGATTTTTTCAGAACTCCGTAAAAACCTTATTTCCGGAACAGTATTTCAAAAAATAAAACGGATTCATTTATCTATCACATAAATATCTATCGCTTTTATTTGAAACATTTTGGAAAGGAATAATAAACGTAATGTGTATTCCACTAAAGTATCACTACAATACAATCTATCTATGGTAAATAATAATAGTTAAAGCAAAAAAGTGGTTATTTAAATATACAGTAAACTCCCGATTATCCGGGTTAATGGTGGTGAGAGGCGGCACGAATAATCGAAAAACACGGATAATCCGAACTATAATTATTTATTTCTAAAATACAACATATTATACATTTCTAAAGCAGACACTTATTTTAACATGTTTAATGCTCATTATTATTAAAAAAAAAATCTGGTGTGAAACACTCACACAACTTTCACTTACTCCAGTTCTCAAAATTATAATTGACAAATTTTCTAGTTTGTGTACCACAATTTAATGAAATTCGTCAAAAACTGAAAAAAAAACTGTCCAATAAAAGCGCACTTCCGCTTTACTAATTTTCCTGAAACTCGGAATTTTAGCCGTCTATTTATTTCTAATTAATTTTGTTTGGATGATTGAATTGTATAATAAACTATGATACCACATTAGAAGAAGCTGCAAGTCCACCCCTACTCCAAAAGTACCCTTAAAAGAATTTTCCCAGAGAAATATTTTAAATAAAAGTTATAGATCTTGTATGTTTAGTTTATATAAGTTGTTTCAAGAAAATCGTCGGAGCCATTTTTGAGAAAATCGCAAAAAAGTGAAAAAATCATTTAGTAAAGTGGTAAAGTAAACGCACTTCCGGTTATACAATTTTTTTCAAACTCGGAATTCCAACAACATATTTAATTCTAATTAACATTATTCAGATAATAGAATTGTTTAATGAACTGAAATAACAGTTGGGATGAAAACCTAACCCCTCCCTTCCCCCAGAAGTGCCCTTAAATTAATTTTCCCGGAGAAATGTTTCAAATAAAAGTTGTAGCCCTTTGTATGTGTAGTTGATGTACAAAGTTTAAAGAAAATCGTCGGAGCCATTTGAGGAAAAATGGAAAAAAGTAAAAAAACTAACTTCGTAGAAGTGGTATTCCGGTGAGGAATTTGACAGATGAGCCCACCATCAGATGCCATTGTGATACCTAACGGAATATAAAGTTTAAACTTCTACGGTTTTTTGTTTTTTGAGCTGTGTTTACCTACACACAACACGCACAACACAAACGCACACAGACTATTTGCCAAAAAACCACTTTCTTGGACTCAGGGGATCTCAAAACGGATATTTCCGGTGAAAACTCGATATCGAAAATTTGATACGCTTCCAATTCTTCCTCTTTCTAGGAGTAAAAGAAAGTAAAAATCTGTGATTTTGGTTTGTTTGCAGGAATTTTTTAAATGATTTTTATTTTTTAATATCTGTTTCGAATTTTTCTAAGAGCTATTATGTCGTTATATTCGAATTCCCACTTGTTGATGTACTCCAACAAAGAATTCAGGGCCGTGTTGTGGAATAATGCGATTGATAATTTCTTCTTCTCCACTTTCAAGCTTCATTCTCTTGCTCTTCTGGTTGAATGAGATCGAAAATAATATCCGTGTCATTCATTATTTGAAAACCTCCATTACTTGTTCTAACCACTCCTCAATATTTTCTCTATCAACATTTTCTGAGCTATCTAAATTTGTCATTAGCTCACTCATTTCAGATACTATTTCACTTGTCTCGGGCTCGATAGAATCCAAAAACTCCTAACTAAAACCAGTCCAGGTGACTTCAGATACCCCACCTCCCACTTTAAACATCTAAATACGAACACGTGCACTGCGGTTAACATGAAAGCGAGCAAATATTTAAAAAATACATAATGCATATAATCATTTTTTTTTTTAATTAAATTCATGCACGGATAATCCGCAAACCGCATAATCCGCACAAGGATAATCGGGAGTTTACTGTAATTGAATTAACAGGAATCAGAGAAATTCGTGGGAGTGTTTTAATACCTGAAATTTTTTCCTACTCATGGATTTCCGGTAAAAAAAAACTCAAGTTTAAAAAATTTGAGACCATCCCTATAATTATTCCTTACAGAGTAAGGTGAAAAGAAAAGTTTATTTCTTCAAGGAAAGAGTTGAATATTTATCCTTGTGAATGAATAACTTAATGGCTGAGTTTGTCATAAAACAGGTTGGTTTAAGACGAAGTGAAATGTGCTGAAGAGAGTCGTGTAGACGGTGCAGAAAATAAAGGGGGGGGGTCGGTCCCTTACGCCTTATTTAATTCAATTACCCTTCCACTCTAGTAGAAAGTAAACCTCGTGCTAGCATATTCCAAGGCAACAGAAGGATATAACGTGGCGTTGATCCTATTCACTGACCTTTATCCACCTCCTCCTCCTCCTTCTACTTCTTCTTCCGCTTCTACTTCACCATCTCCAACCATTATTATCCTTTTAACTTGAACCTACGCTTTAACTCGTTAATAATCCAAAGTCAAACTTGGTGGACGAGTTAACCTATTATAAATCCTATATTGCTTTTCAGACCAAGTAATAACCGAAGATAAAGGAAGGGAAGATGGTTATATATGTTTACTGTAAGCTCACCATTCAACTATATTAACACTAGTAGCAGCTAGATAACGTAATTGGCATTTTGGAGGATCCTGTCCTAAAAGCCATTTTTTTACTTTCTCTTACTCCTACCTAGTAAGAGGAAGTATTGTAATCGTGTTAAATTTTCAATATCGAGTTTTCACTGGAAATATCCGTTTTGAGGTCCCCTGAGTCCATAAAAGTGGTTTTTAGCAAATAGTCTGTGTGTGTATGTAATAATAATAATAATAATAATAATAATAATAATAATAATAATAATAATAATAATAATATACTTTATTCAAAAATACAAAAAACAATCAAATATACAACTGTTAATAAAACAAAAGTATATACGGCTTGGATAAGTATCCGTCAGCCGGAGGTTGATGCGATCAATTTTCAGCTTCAAAAGTAAAAATACAAAAGGCAACTAAGAAAAATTAATATAAAATAGAAGAAATTAATTTCTTTCTTGGTTTCGACGTAAATATAATTGAGTAGAACATGGAAAGAATGATATGATTATACAAGATTGAGAAGCAGAACGAGATATGCACTAAACATTATAAAAATAAACAAACTGCAATAGTACTCTTTTTGTTGCAATTAATCTGTCTAAAAATTGAACTCTTGAACCAATTCATATCTATAAAACCATGCAGAGCGTACTTATTTAATTAACCCCTTACAATTCAGTGAATTCAGAAGGCACCTAAGAGACTGTAGCGAAAGAGACCTCACACCTAAGTAGAGCAAGCGAAACTCCGCTAATATAGGACATTCTGCAAGAAAGTGCACTATATCCTCTTTGGCTCTACGATTACACAGTGAACAGAGTTCGATCTCTCGCTCAGCCCAGGGTGTAAAATTCAAAAATAATAATTCCTCTCTCATTTTAAATAACCATCGCAAATCGTTCAGCGACAAGTGCTTAGAAGGACAGTCCGCATCAAATGAAAAAATCCTTACACTCAGGTCTAATTTCTTATAGAATAGAAATCGTGAAGATTGTCCTGCACGCATCACAGACTCATCTCTATACGCTAATCTGATTTTATCTAATAGAACCGACAATTGACGTTCAAGTAACATTACATTATTCGCAGAGAATTCCAATTCGCAATTATATTTCTGCGCCAAATCAACCCATTTCTCAAACCAGAAAGTTCTGCGCCTGATGACTTCCAACGCCAGTATCCTGGGAAGCCGGTGTGCAGGAAACTTCAGTACCTTCAGACAATATCTGAAGTGTAAACTTAAAGTGAAAACTTCAAGCAAATCAACACCCGTTTCGAGATATAGCATGTAGTTAGGGGTAATCGATGGAAGAGAAAACAGCTTCTTGATAAAAAATCTCAACAACTTTTCCAGCGCCTCATACCGCTGGAATCCCCAAATCTGTGCCGCGTAGCAGGCAATCGCTCTGCATACCGAATTAAATATCTGATATTTATGAGAGAGAGGCACCATGTTACTTGAAATAACTCCCATCCATACAGAGTTTAGGGCCAGCTTAGCTGCAGAAACCTTCTCCTTAATGTGGGTGTCAAAGCTGAGGCGAGGCGTCATAGTAACTCCCAGATATTTGTAATTATTAACGACCTCAATTTCTTGGTCACCATATCGCCATTTCTCTTTTCCCGACAATCTACCACCCTTCCTGAAAACTACAATTTGCGACTTTTTTAAATTAACTTCAAGACCCCAATGTTGACAATAACTTTTAAGAATGTTAATATTCCTTTGCAACTGTGTGTGTATGTATGTATGTATGTGAACAGCATAGCTCAAAAACGAAAAACCGTAGATAGAGGAAACTTGATATTCCATTTAGGTATCACTAAGGGATCTGATAGTACTTTATCTGTCAAAATTCCTCAACCGGATGAACCACTTAACTAGTTTATTTTTTTTTTTCACTTTTCTGCGTTTTTCTCAAAAATTGCTTCGACGATTATCTTTAAACTTAGTATATCAACTACACTTACAAAGAGCTACACCTTTTATTTTTAAACATTTCTCTGGAAAAATTCATTAAAAGGCAGTTATGGGAGAGAGATGGGAGGTTTTCACCTAAAGTGGTCTTTCAGTTCATTAGGCAATTCTGTCATTTAAATAATGTTATATGTTTAATAGTAGAATTGAATATGTTGTTGAAATTCCGAGCAAATCGGATAACCGGATGTGCGTTTACTTTACCACTTTACTAAATGATTTGTTCACGATTTCGCGATTTTCTCAAAAATTGGCTCCGACGATTTTCTTCAAACTTCTTATATAAACTAAACATACAAAGATCTACATTTCTCTGGGAAAATTCATTTAAGGGCACTTTTGAGGGAGGGGTGGGGTTATGTTTTTTCTCTAAAGTGCTATCACAGTTGATTATACAATTCTATAATCCAAATAAAATTAATTAGAAATAAATAGATGGCCGAAATTCCGAGTTTCAAGGGAATTAGTAAACCGGAAGTGCGCTTTTATTGAACAGTTTTTTCAGTTTTTGTAGAATTTCATTAAATTTTGTTACACAAACTATAAAATTTGTCAATTATACGTAATTTTGAGAACTGGAGTAAGAGAAAGTTATGTGAGTGTTTCACCCCAGATTTTTTTTTCCTGCTACTTCTGATAATAATGTGACAATTAAATCAGAAGTAGTGAGCGAAGTTATAATTCTAAATCACCAGTGAAAGAAAGTGAAAACATCCATTTTACTTTTCTTCACAACTATAGGTCTTCCAAAATATATTGACCCACAAAAAATTTAGTACGCTTACAAGCGGAAGCCCAGTCAAAGCGAAGCCATTATATGTGATAAAATTGAAAAGGTTGCCTTACTAGTTTGACGCTTGGTTGACGCTTTTGACGAATTTATTCCTGCTTAGTTTAATTTATTTTATACTAGGTAAGAGTCTTTTTATAGAAAAAATGTCATTTTTAAGCATTACTTTTTCCTAAGTTCTTAGAGTATGTAACCTCTTAGCATTATATAGTACTCGTATTTTAAACGTTTATGTACTCACGACTTTCGTATACTTTGACCACTGTTCGACCGTAGTTCCTTTGGTTGTTGTTCCAGGTTCAACAAATTTTGGTCGACCTATAGTAACGGAATTAGGGTAAAACCAAACTGGGAATAATAATATATAAAGATAATAATAAATTATTTGCCTTGAATTAAAGAGTTTCTTGACATTTGATAAGAATTCACGTTATTTATATAAACTGAAGATATTCACTTGGTCAATCAGTCACACTTTATAGTAGTGAAATATGGGTCTAAGACATGTTGGAAGAAGTATTGGAAAGATTACAGCTACAGATTCTGAAACAATTATTTTATCTCCTTCATAGTAGTACTCCAGGATATATGGATACGTTTAAAGTGAAGATGACTCTACTTGAAAGAACGTCCAGGTTTGTAAGTTAATCTCATTCTATCTTATTAAAGTTCTAGAAATGCCTCAATTCAGGACTACTAAAAAATGTCATGACAGGGTTAGTTCAGTTAGACAAACTACCACAGAATTCTACTCTGTGGTTTAATTGAGTACCCCAAGTCTTGAGACTATTTTTATGAAGAGGAGTGAATTCCACATTCAAGACAGTCTGCTTATGAAAGAGCTGTAGAAATATCTGATAGCAAAATACAGCCGTAGCAATCCAAACGGACATTGAAAGCCCTTAAGATGCTTCTGTTTCCAAAATTTGTAAGCACAATTAAGGATTAGAATTGTATTTACAGGAGAAGCAAAATTTTGCTAAATGCACCTTCTACAATCTATACGAAATGGAATCTATAGTACATATTTTCGGTTAAAGAGAATATACATGAATCACTTCTTGCAATAAAAGATCAGATAGAATTAAATGATCTTTATACTACTACATTATCAACGCACTTAGATATAACAGTGTTTATTATGTTAGAATAAATGATAACAATAATAAATTATAATATGTCAGACTATTATTATTTAATTTTGGTTGGTAATTGTTTCTGGATATAATTTCCAGGTAATTATTAATATTATTATAATTATTTTATGGCTTCTATTTTGTTAATTATCTCTTTATGTTGATAGTTTTGTGATAACAGTTCCAACTAGTAATTACTTTCTCAGTTACTTACTATTCTAAGTTATTTTTTATTATTATTATTATTATTATTATTATTATTATTATTATTATTATTGTCTGTGGGGAGGGACCAATCCCTACGCTATCAAAAGTTCCACTGGGTCCATATAGCTGCCCCAAATATCGGAGCCTTCTCAGCAGTGCACTACCAGTCTCGAGGCAGTGTTCTCTCTGCTTTTCATCGGACATTGAGCTGTAGACACTCTTAGGACGAGAAAATCAAAGGGTAGCACTATTGGATTCGAACACGGGACCTCTGCGTTGCTAGTTCAGTGCGCTATCACTGAGCTAATCTCACAAAGAGCCAAGGCTTGCCAGATGGCCACTTATATTGGGGGACGTATGATAAGCATACCGCGGTTCCCTCGCCGTTTAAGTTCCGGCCTTCGTTATCAACTGTAGCTTCCCACTTTTTCTCACACGCTGGGTCAACACCAAATTTAGCCCTCACGAGAATTGAAGAACCGGGAATTCTCGCACCAAAAGCGAGTGCGCTATTAAAATTTACCTATCCGCGGCAGGTTAGTGTTTAAAATGATTGCATTTCAGCCCAATACACAGTGCTGACTAAGTGTTGTAGACAGAGCCGGGAATGGCTACCCCGGCACCTGTGTGTAGATTGTTGTAGGGGATTATTGCACTGCGACCTGAAAGATCTATAGTGCCCCCCGGAGCCTTCTCCAATGCACAGCCGGCCTCCAAGCAGCGTTCTCTAGCCACAGACAACACTGCCCATCACCGGACAATGAGTTGTAGAGGCTCCTAGGAAGAAACAAAATCTATGGATAGCATCCTGGATTTGAACCCGGAACCTCCGCGTTGCTAGTCTAGCGCGCTACCACTAACTAATCCCTTCTTTTCCCTTCGCTTTCGCCAATTAACTAGGAACGGAGACCCTAGTTTGTGTACTGTGTTTATCCATGTCTGTAAAGTGTAGAGTGTATGTAGTTTAATTGTATTGTGTACTGTTCTGATGAAGTGCATGGAGTAAGTAATGAGCTGTGGTAACCCGTGGAGCCGCTACTCCCCAAGTAACTGCATGCAACAAGTTACCCTTTGCGGACCGGCACCTGTGTAAATGGATAAATGATTGTTGTGTAAATAGTGTATATAATTTTAACTTAGTTTTAAGAAAAAGGGATGGGAGGAATATCGCGTAATCCACCGGTCATGTTATTTTAGATGTGAAATGATTGTAGTTAGAATGAATGTATTTATTGGAATGCGAGTATTTATTAGTATGTAAACTTGTATGAATGTATTTATTAGTATGAACGGTAATATCTAGTTGTAAAAGGAAAAGTTGAAAATTTAAGAAATATGCAGGATATGAAAATAGTATGAGGGATGTTAATAGGCACTGAGGCGAGATGGTCGGATAGTTTTGACTATGTTCGATATTAAACAATTTTGCCTTAAATATAGAAGAGGATCTATATATAATGCATGAGAGAAATAGCGTAGAAGCTGAGGCTATAACTATATTCATTAAACTTAAACATTCTCTTTGCAAAGATAAAATTCAGGTGTGAAACACTCACAAACTTTCTCTCACTCCAGTTTTCAAAATTATAATTTACAAATTTTTTGGTTTGTGCAACTAATTTAATGAAATTCGTCGAAAACTGAAAGAACTGTTCAGTAAAAAGCGCACTTCCGGTTTACTAATTTTCTTGAAACTCGGAATTTTGGTCATCTATTTATTTATAATTAAATTTGTTTGGATAATAGAATTGTATAATCAACTATGATAGCACTTTAAAGAAAAACATATCCCCACATCTCCCCTAAAAATGCCCTAAAATGAATTTTTCCAGAGAAATGTTTTAAAGAAAAGTTATAGATCTTTGTATGCGTAGTTTATTTACAAGGTTTCAAGAAAATTGTCGGTGCCATATTTGAGAAAATCGTGAAAAAGTGGAAAAAAAAAAATCTTTAAGTAAAAGTGGTAATGTAAACACATTCCCGGTTATCCGATTTTTTTCAAACTCGGAATTTCAACAATATATTTAATTATAATTAACATTATTTAGATGACAGAATTGTCTAATAAACTGAAATAGCACTTTAGATGAAAACCTAACCCCTCCTCTCCGCCAAAAAGGCCCTTAATGAATTTTCCCGGAGAAATGTTTCAAATAAAAGTTGTAGCTCGTTGTATGTGTAATTGATATGTCGTGTATGTGTTTTTTGAGCTATGCTGTTCACACACACACACACACACACACACACACACACACACACACACACACCATTTGCTAAAAACCACTTTTTTGGACTCAGTGGACCTCAAAACGTGTAATTCCGGTGAAAACTCAATATCGAAAATTTGACACGATTACAATACTTCCTCTTACTAGGAGTAAGAGAAAGTAAAAAAACGTATCACTTTTATTTGAAACATGTTTCTGGGAAAAAAAACTCTCAGAGTGGTTTTTGAGAGTTTGTCAGCTAAATATTTAAATTTAAACTAAACTAGCTTTGTTGGTTTGATAGAGAACACAAATTCCTTCAGTTTACAAGTATAAACCTTACCACCTTTTTAATGGCCAGCCCAATTAAATGCAATTTGAAATAAAATTTCTTAAATTGTATTAATTGGAATGAGAGAAAGTTGTGTGAATGTTTCATACCAGATTTAAAAAAAAAAAAAATATATATTATATATATGAGGTGTGTAAATTAAGTAATGAGACTGATTTTTTATCTTTTTTTTATTCAAATAAAATTACAATTCAACATTGTGCCCTTCAAAGTAACTACCTTGGGAAGCCACACAACGCTGAAGACGATTCTTCCATTCGTCATAGCAGTGCTGGAACTCGGATACTGGAATAGACTTCAGTTGGTCGGTTACGGCTGTTTTGGGGAACAAAAAAAAGTCACATGGACTCAAGTCGGGTGAATAAGGAGGCTGAGGAGCCACAGGAATGTTATTACCGGCCAAATACTCATTAATAGAAATCGCGGTGTGACACGGAGCATTGTTGTGATGCAACACCCACTTGTTTTTGATGTTTGGTCTCACACGCATGACTCTTTTTCGAAGTCTCTCAAGAACTTCTCGGTAAAAATGTTGGTTTAGCATTTGGCATTGAGGCACAAATTCTTTGTGAACGATTCCTTGGCTATCAAAAAAGCAAATCAGCATGCATTTGATTTTTGACTTGCTCATTCTTGCTTTTTTGGCCTTGGAGAGGTTGAAGTGTGCCACTGCATGCTCTGACGCTTAGTTTCTGGGTCATACTCAAACACCCAAGACTCGTCTCCTGTAATAACACGCTCCAAAAAATTGGGATCGTTTTCAATTGCTCCCAAAAAGTCAAGGCTCCTTTCCTTTCTGATGTCTTTTTGCTCTTGTGAAAGATTTTTCGGAACCATTTTTGCACAAATTTTTCTCATCCCCAATTCATTAGTCAAAATTTGATGAACGGTTGTGTGAGTCAAATTCAACTCTTCGCCGATCATTCGGACTGTCAAACGACGATCTGAACGCACGAGATCGCGGATTCTGCCAACATTTTCGTCGGTTCTTGAAGATGAAGGCCTTCCGCTGCGAGGCTCGTCTTCAATTGATTCCCTTCCTTCTGCAAACGACTTAAACCACCTAAAAACCTGTGCTCTCGACAAAACATTGTCTCCATAGGCCTGGCACAGTTTTTCAAACGTTTCCGTTGCACTGTGCCCAAGTCTGAAGCAAAACCTGATAGCACAACGTTGCTCGTAATTGATGTCACTCATTTTTAAAACGCACTGAAAAAACCTTGCTCACAAAAAAAGTCACTACGGACAGTGCAACAACTCTAGCATTTTCAAATTTGCACTGGACGTGTATCAGATGTTTACTTGCTCTACCACGCATGCGCCGCGTCTCCAGTGTTGCCAGATCGAACACTAGAAAATCAGTCTCATTAATTTACACACATCGTATGTATATATATATAAAGTAAAGTAATCCTATTTTTTCAGGCGGGCTTAACGTCCAACTACCAAATTAGGTGTCGTGGACGGGGGCGGAAGCACCTACTTTACTATTACATTTTTTAAACAAATATAAAATTTAGCAGTTATACGCTGGACTTTTAGGGCTTTTAGGGTTCAAAATTTGTACTATAAAAAGAGTGAAGTCTGTCATTAGTAAAAGCCATGTTACAGTAGTGAGTGGTGGAAGTGCCCCAAGAAACCCAACCTTCTTCAAGTCAGTAAATATGTAAAATATGTAAGTTTATAAAAAGCAATTTCTTCTAAATGACAAGACACTTATGTTGTTGTACCTCAATATTGTATTTATTAATTTGTGACATACGAATTGTCGTATGCTGTTTATTTAAATTATATATTTTTTGAATATATATATTTAATTGTTTTTTCATCCTCTCCAACTTCTGTATAAACACAGACCTCACAAGATCCCTTTAGAGAAGATTTCAAACATGAATTATAATAATTAATTATTAATTAACATATTTAATTTACCCCCTTCCCCCATACAAATCATGTTACAATATATTTTGTTACGATCCCTATTTGACACGATCGTAATCCCCCCTTCTATAAAAGTTCACGGTTTATCCTTATTTTAAAACCTTCCAAGTCTACTAGTAATCCAAACAATTACATACAGGCCCATAAGTCTTCCGAATTCCATCAGTAGAATTTTTGAAAGAATCGTTTTAACTAGTATAAATAAGCATTTAGAAAATAACCATTTCATCAGTAATAAATTATTAAAAGACGTCTAAGTGGGTTTTTCGCATTAAATATTGTAATTTTCTTTTATTACTATGATCGATATACTACGATTTTTTTTTTATTTTGTGTACTATAATAATTCACTGGCTCCATGTTTAAGTGCTTATTGAAGTTAATGAAACCCTTATGATTTAATGGCAACATATAATATTCCAATAAGCAGGTAAAAGCCATCAATCAATATGATGCCAGTAATGCATATTAATATATTGAGATGAATAGAAAACTTAATCAATAATAATGTTTCAAGTTCACAAGTTATTAATTAGATTATGGTTCACTAAATTTTACTTCAAGGCTTGTCTAATACGTATTATAAAGTTTAAATTACATAATCAATTTAGTTTCATAGATATAATTATATAATAATAAATTAATAATAGGTTTTATTAAAATGAATATACTTTATTAATGTTCCTATTGTAAAACGACACTTCTCTATAGTGGTTTGAAAATTAATCCCCCCCCCCCCCCATAGAGTGTCAAACTGGTTTTTAAGGGTTTTTATATCTAATTCATTTTAATTATTATAATAATTGCTTCCTTCTTAGGCAAAATTCTCATTTTAAATACGACTTTCCCCTTCTACTGCTACGAATAATGTACCTCGCCCATATTAAAATAGGCTTCTTCAGGCTAGTGTCGCCTCTAAATCTGAAACAACACTGTCAGTGGAGATGTAGGGGTCACCTTCACCCTCCCTTTTGTAGATGGCTGTAGGTAGTATGCGGAGCTTAATTTTCTCTCTCTTGCGTATGATTGGGCCATTGGATGACGAAGTCTTTGTCATTCCTCCCATTGTCTCGTTGTCTAAGTTTCAGCCCTGTTTTGGCGTGGAAAACCCATAAAAAAAAATGTATTTGCTCGTCTGAGCAGAACATGGCTGCCTCTGCTCAGAGAAAGGAGAGAAACAAAATAAGGAAACAATATTTAACGTTTTTCTTGACCAAAATAGGGCTGAAACTTTATCAACGAAGCTGTGGGAGGAAAGACTAAGGCCTCGTCATCCAATAGCCAATTATACGCAAGGGAGAAACAATTAAGCTCCGCCTACTGCAACCATTTACAGAAAGGAGGATAAAGCTACCCCCACCACTCCACTGCTTTACACTACCCAGTCAGTGTTGTTTTAACTTTAGAGGCGACACTACCCTGAAGAAGCCTATTGTAATATGGGAGAAACGACGGTTTACTGCAAACCACTGACGTGGTCTCCTCCCGAAGACCTAAGTGTTTTAATCTAAGGATATGATTAGAAATATAACAGTGGGTCTATTTGTGACTTAAGTGCAATTGTGAGAGTCTACCTTCTGAAGACCCTTACTGAAATAGGAATAAAAAATTTTTTATTAAGAGAAATCGCCTTTTATAAGAGCGTTTGGAATTATTCCAAAACCCTGTAATATAGCCCAGCAATTTTATCATCTTCAAGTTCAGAAGTCTGAAAGGAAATGACCTTGTAAGTAAGCTACTGCTGAAAAGCCAGGAGTGACATAACTTCTACTTCTCCATCAAGCCACCAGAAGACTACACCAATCTCAATAATATCCAAACACCAATCATTGTGTTCTTGTAGAAATATTGTTTATTCGATAAATATATAATAAAAAAAAAAATAAGTAAAAATATATCTAAAATTGGAATATCAACTTTCAATATGATTGATTAAGGCATTTTTTTTCACTACTTATTCAAGTTTATAAAAATTTTGCATTAACTACATAAAAAAAGTAATTACTGCGATTGTAAAAGATGTCAAATAATGTTGAAGTCTAGTTCATTAAATCAAGATTTGAAAAAAATGGTATTTCAATAAATGGAAAGCCAGTATTAAGCCACGAACAGCCTGGCTAATGGCATGACTCTGAAGTATTGCACTAAGGCTATGATATTCATCATTACAAATATTATTCTCTTATCTCTATACACATGACTGACTGATTCCTCAACGCAGAGCCGAAACTAATGAAGCTAGAATCATGAAATTTGGATAGTAGATTCCTTTTATGTGACGTAGAAATTTCACTAAGAAAGGATTTTCGAAATTCAACCCTTAAGAAGGGAGCAGGGGGGTTGTCAAAATTTGTAATGAAAAAGAAATATAACACGCGAGTGAAACAGGGGATGAAATTAATAATTTAAAACACATATTTAAATTCATGTCTAATCTAGAAACATTTAGAAAGTGTAATACGAATTTCCTGCGGACAAAGTGGCGGGCAAAAGCTAGTAATGTGTATTTAAATATGATTATTTTAAACTAACCGTATTGTTTAGAATTTATAGAAAATAAATAATAATATATACGAAACGATACAAACCGGAAATCATGAGAACCAGCGGATGTTCTAGTACTTCCTCTAATTCCTTCATACATCATAACAGGAAGTGGTCCTTCTTGGTGTTGCAATTCTCTAGACATCTGAACATAAAGATATGCTGTCACCACTAATGGTAAAACGTATCTGTAACATAAAGATGAAAAAAATAAATATTAAAAATTGTTTATAATATTGTTTTATTATTTATATAATATTATTAAACATTAGAAGCATTGCTATAATATTACAAACTTTAAAAAAATCCAGGAAGTGCAATTTCACAGCAAAAGGTTTTGAAGTTTTTTTTGTAAATTTCTCGAAACCTTCGTATGCTAAATGTGCAAATATAAGTCTACCACTTTTGTATATGAAATATATTTAAAATAAAAGAAGTTATTTTAAATAATTTTGTAGAATTTGTGGTGTTACACCATTAGAGATGCATACACATGCTTTTTCCTGCCAATTGTACCTTACGACCAAAGAAATACATCTCTAATAGTGGAGGCCTGTAATTAATGAGGAGTAACATTTATAATAAAATAGTACTTTTCTTCTTATTCAATCAAAAAACCGTTATAATATCATTTTGACATTTCTTATAGGAATCATGTTTTCATTCATAACTTGTAAAATATCGCTCACAGAAAAAAACCGTTCAACTAAATTTTTCTTACAAAAATAGAGGAATCTATTTCTTAAATAAAAACCACACCTCCCCATTTGAAAAAATGAAGTTGGTGCCTTTATCGTCTGTTTTGAGCGTTCGCCCATCATCAGGATGCATTTGTCAAACAGTGTGACAACAAAGCAAATATACAATGACACAAAAAGAAGCAAGCTATCACGGAAAATATCTTTGATGCTTTCCAGCTGTGCGGAACCAACTACAATAGATATTAGAATGCTTGGTTGAACCCCCACAATTCGAGCCGGTATTCCATATCAATTCCGGTAATGCATTATATATCTTTATACTATGTGTTTTTAACTATCTTTGTACTACATAGTGTTTGCTATCTATGTACTTTGTTGCTGAGAATTAGGTTTGATCCTCTGTCAGATAGTCGCTCTATTAGGTAATGTTCTTGTTGTTTGAGTCATGTGTGCGGCTTGTTCCATGTCAATCGTTTGTCCAATGTGTAGTCTGATTTAAGAAAAACCGGGGGACAAGTTGTACGTCTAAGTGGTAAAGTTATATTCTGGCATTTCTGGATATCCAATTTATTTTCCATTTGCGATTCTTATATATTAAATTTTTTAAAAAGTTTACATTTTCAAAGTATTTTAAATTATTATATTCATGAGTAAAAGGTAAAAAAAGAGAAGGTTAACTGAAACGTCTTATACGTATATTAGATCTTCAGAGACATTTTCTGTGGTAGCCTGCTTCATTTTGTGTCATCGAGCGGTTTCGGGCGTTCGCCCATCTTCAGGGTGCGTTTTTCAGACAGTGTGCAACCCAGAATGCACATAGCAAATTTAGTTTACACACTCTTTAATATTAACAACTAATAATGTGTGTAAACTAAATTTGCTTTGTGCAAGTCTTTGTTGTCACATTGTCTGAAAAACGCATCCTGAAGATGGATGAACGCCCGAAACCGCTCGATGACACAAAATGAAGCAGGCTACCACAGAAAATGTCGTCTCTGATGCTTTCCAGCTCTGCGGAATCAACCACCACAACATATTAGATCTTATTAGAATAAATGGTTTTGATTGCTTTCGGTAAACAAATATCTTCATCACTGCGATCTATTTGCGTACCCTTCCAAACCTCTTTGCGAATAATTTGTTATAAAATGATCAAAGTAATTAATGCTCAAAATGAACACGATTTATTGACGGAATTGGTGAAAAGTAAAAGAAAAAAAAACAAAAACAGATTTACTTTTGTGGACATATATATCTTTGTAAAGAAATGAAGGTCGGTGGGCGGAGTTTCCATTTAGCATGTATATAAAATTGTTTATCTACATTTCCAAAGAGGATGATGTAAAAAAAAAAAACTTAAAAGGGTTGATGCCAGGAAAGGTTGGAACCCCGATCTAGCCTTTGGAAAGTTCTACTTTTATACTCTTGTGTAACTTTGCTGAGTTAAATGCCACCTGTTCCACTAGTATTTGAATTTATAAATTATACAAACAGTTTCTCGTTTAAATAATATTAAGCAGAAAATGTTTCAAAGTTACAGCATCAATAGCATTGTGCCTAATTGTATTAGAAATTAAGGGAAATAACATTCTTCATTCGTAAGGGAAATAACAACGTATTTTTTGGGTAAAAACTATGATCCGTTTTCAATTGTCATAAAATTTCATTGCCCATTATAGCTGGACAATTTCTTCGCTTACTAATTGTACACATAAAGGCCATTATTCTTATTTGGAATATTTTTGAGAAAACCTGATTGTTGAGTGAGCTGCAATGTTAAGTACATTTATTGGTAATGCAATTAAATCATCCAAATTAATTTTAATATTACGCAAAAACTAAGAAGACCCTTGGAAACAAAAGAACCAAGGAGTGCGCTACGCTATCTCGGCGTGATCCTAGATACAAGACTCACCTGGAGACTACAGATTAACACTAAATTGCCACAAGATACACCCGACTGAAACAGTTCTACCCATTCATTAACAGAAGCACACTACTCAAACACTTCAGCACCACACTACCCTATAAAACGCTCCTCACACCTCTCCTGACATATATGCCTGCCCAGTCTGGATTACAGCAAGCGACGCACTGACGAAACGATTACAGGACACTTCAGAACAAAGTACTACGAACAGCACTACTAAACGCACCCTGGATCAGGAACATCCAAATACAGAGAGAACTTGATACGCATATGACCAAATTAACAGACAGCTTCGTCTTAACACCTAACAGATTACCAACGATATAATACTACCACATTGGCGAACCTACTGCATCAAGAAGACTGAAACCCCGACTTTATCAAGACTTCTAATTTTCCTCTTCTGTTTACCACACGCGTAAGGCTCTAATGTGAGCTGGCCCATGTATTCTAATTGTAAATACTATATAACTTAATTGGATAACACATAAGTTTCGTCGGATCTTGAATGAAATTGTATGTTTATCTGTCCTGTTCTGTATCAGACTTTAATCCTTAATTGGTCATGTTTATCAAAAAAAGGAACCTTTCACACAACAATTGTTCACTCAGTTATCGTATCTCTTTCAAACCAATACCTGTGCTAATCTTTTAATATGAATTCAGAAAAATTTGAAATTCATGTACTTTTGGGGCATTATTGGAATCAAAGATTTACTGGAGCGGCTGCTGCTCGAAAAATATGTGAAGTGGAGAGGGAGGGTGTTGTGAATGAAAGTATTGCGCAACGTTAGTTTAGGCGTTTCAAACAGCGACGACACTACCCTTGAAGATGAATCACGTTTTGGGCGCCCATCTGAGTGGGACATTGAAGTTTCAGAAAGCGGAGTTAATGAAAATCCGTCAACCACTACCCGCCAACTGTCGACTATTCTTTGGCCTTCTAGGAAAACAATACGCCGTCATCTCAAATCCCTTAGAAGAGAATTTTAGGAGTTGCCGATTTGACGGCCGCCCAAGCCCAACGTCGGGTAGACATATGTCAAACAACTGCTCCTAAAGACACTCGTTTTTTTGAAAAGAATAGCCACTTGTGATGAGAAATGGATCTTTTACCGCAACCCTGACACACACAAGCAGTGATTAAAACCAGCCCAGTTACCGAATCCGGTTGTAAGACATGATAGGCATTGCACATAAAGTTATGTTGTGGGTTTGGTGGAATTTCAAGGGTGTGGGTGTACTTTGAACTGGTTCCTGATGGTCGTGCTATAAATGCAGAACTTTATTGACTCAGCAACTAGAGCGGGTGTATGAAGTTCTGGTTCAGAAATATCCTGCCCTAGTCAATCGGAAGAGAGTACTTCTACAAGATAATGCTCGTCCTCATATCGCTAGAATAACTGTGAATAAAATTGAAGAACTTGATAGTCTAGAACTTTTACCAGAAAATTTAGAACATATAATCATGATTTGTCCAGCTTTTATTCAACAGAGGAATGTTTTATTCAATAAACTTAGTCCACTAATCACAACTCCATTCAACTACATAACTATTCTAAAAATAGAGGACATAAAAGTGACCGAATTTATAATGGAATATTTAAGTCAAATTGAGGTCAAAATATAGTGTGCGCTTAAAAGTGTAGTCTTGCAAATTATTTTAATATAAATATTTGTAGGGTTTTAATTTAGGTATAAGTCAAAAGGAGTAGAGGAATATCGAGTACTCTACTCCATTCAAGCTCTTAGCTTTGAGTGAAATATGTTTGGTGAAGATGAAATATAAATTAGATTAGGCTTAATTAGTTTTGAATGAATGTATTTATTAGCATGAAAGTATTTATTGGCGAGAATGGTTTAGGTTAGGTTAAGTCTGTATATATGTTTTTATTTTAGTTTTAAGTACAAAAAGGAATATCAAGTACTCTACTCCTATCGGTGCGAATGTTTTTTGATGTACATGTGTCATTTTGTTTGTGTGTGTATCTGAAGTAGGAAAGCATCCCGTTTCAAAACTGTGCCTTGTAGTAATTTAAACAAGATAAAATAGTTTGCAAGCTATGTACAATTAAGAGCGATGGCTGTATGGCGTCAAGGCTAATGCCAGAAAAAAAAAAAAAAAAAAAAAAAAAAAAACTTTTACCACACCCTGCATGCAGCTCTGTCCTCACCCCCTCTGACTATTTTACTTGTTTCGTTCAATGGGGGGAGACAGTTCAATAATCAAGAGGAAGTCGAAAACGGTGTTCGCGAGTTCTTCGAATCAAAAGATAGAGACTGGTACCTGCGAGGTCTTCAACAGTTGGCTGATAGATGGCTCAAGACAGTCCAACACGAGGGGTTATACTTTGAGGATTGAACTGTAAGTTATTATTTTTCAAACACAATTTTATTGTACTGTACAAACACTGACAAAACTTTTGTGTCATCAGGTAAATAAAAATATAATCTTACTAAGATTATCAATTAGTCCAAATTCTCAATTTGAAGAAAATCTGTGAGTTAGAATTAATAATAATTGCCACAAAAAAAAAGTGGTATGAGTGTATCACACAAGATATTTTAATATTTAGCCCATAAACTATTTTGAAATAAATAGCTTGACAATTTTAAACTTGAAAAACATACTGAATAAAATACTCTATTAACACTAAACAAGAAACATCATGATATACGTTTATACGTATATAGTTGGGTGATAACTGCCATTCAGTTATCAAATAAATGTAGTGTAAATAGTGAAGTAAACATTGAAACAAAAGCTAGTGAGTGCTTTCTCTTGTAACTTAAGTTTGTTTTTATTTCTGTTGAAAAAAAACTCACTCCACTTTCCAACCATTTTCCACAAACAATTTAATTAGATAATCAAACTTAGGTCGGGTCTTTATACAATTAAAAGAAAACAGAAATTAATTAATTTATTTTACCATAATACTCCTAATTATTTCCTTTGAATTTAATATTTTGTTAAATAAATAAAAATAAAAATGGTGTTATTTTTTCTCTTTACAATTTACATAGTTATAATTGAAGCATTTCTTTCCAACTCGGTATGTTTACTCAATTTTAACTGACTTCAATACTATGTGAAACTAAAAACGACACGCGAGAGAAGAGTGCCCCCCTTCCAGCTCTCCTAGAATCCCTTAAAATCTATTCACTCAGGATTAGATTGGAGGAAATCTGAGGCCCCCCCCCCAAGGCATGGCCCTGTCTTCCAGATCGAAGTCATTAGCATCATTCAGTGCTTCTACCTTACGGGGGAGTGGCAGGGAAAAGTTAAAGAGATGCGGGACTTTTCTGATTCTCTGATAGTCAGGCCGTACTGAGGGCTTTAAGAGCAAGCCATGTTGGAGTTGGAAATTGGTGAGCGAATGTAGCAGAAGGCTTAATACCTAGCTCAGTGCGGCAAAGTTCAGCTCTTCTGGGTTTTCGGACATGCGGGAATAGAAGGTAATGAGAGGGCAGACCGTCTGGCTAGGGAAGGATCCTCCATATTTTTTTATAGTCCTGAGCCAGTCCTTGCTGTCAGTAAGCGGTTCTGCGATAGTCTGATTAGACTTAGGGAGGCAAGAAGTTTTTTAGTAAGATATTAATTTCTTTAGGGAAAGACTGCATCATTCACAGTTGAGTCAGTCATTCAGTCATCCGATCAGTTGAGTAATTGCAATTTCAAATAAATGAACGATCTTCATTCAGAATGTATGATAATAAATATGATAACACAAACTTGCAAATAAAGCAAACTGTTTTGAAAAAGTTTATTGAAAAATTTAGTGAGAAAAGTGTTTTTGTGTTGGCGTAGTTTATATTCTGGTGATCATATTTAGCTAATCCTTGTTTAACTAAACAATGGACTACTGTATGGGCAGTTCATACACAACAATGATTAATTAATATTGGATAATGTTATTGTTGATGTATAGAATATTATAGTAATAATAATACAAACTGCCAATAAATTAAATTAAACATACAACTCATTCTTTATAATGGACTGTTTGTAATAATTGTATAATAACATTAACTGACAGCATCTAATTGCTGCCAATGCGATTTATATGGACCGTACATTGATTAATTCAGCGGTTAACCCTCTTCCTAGTTCCTTAACTAGAATTTATATTGTAACAACGAAATTCATTGAATAGTGAAACATACTTTTTCTGCATGTGCAAATAGTTTACACATGCGATCTTGATTATTTATGAATTATTTCAAAAAAACATATTTAAAACCATTGAACTTTTTATTGCATCCAACTCATATTTGATTTTATGTTTATATTTTACTTCCTGTTTATTCCTAGTAAGAGGAAGTATTGTAATCATGTCAAATTTTCGATTTCGAGTTTTCACCGGAACTATCCGTTTTGAAGTCCGTAAAAAAGTGTTTTTTAGGAAATAGTCTGTGTGTGTGTGTGCGCGCGCGTGTGTACACGCGGAAGTACCACTTTACTGTTTGTTTTTAGATTTTTCTCAAAAATGGCTTCAACATTTTTCTATAAACAAGGTATATACAACTACACATACAAAAATCTACAATTTTTATTTGAAACTTCTTTGGAAAAATTCATTTAAGGGGGCCTTGAGTGGAGATGTGGGGTTAAGTTCCTCAAAAAGTGTGCTATTTCAGTTTACTATACAATTCTGTTATCTAAATAATATTAATTAGAAATTAAATATGTGGTTGAAATTCCGAGTTTGAAAAAAAAATCGAATGACCGGAAGTGCCTTTTTATTGAAATGTATTTTTTACTTTTTTGCAATCTTTTTCGAAAATGGCTCCGAAAGATTTTCTTGAAACGAGGTATAAGAACTATACATATAAAAAGCTACAACTTTTATTTACAACATTTCTCCTGGTAAATTCACTTAATGGGGCTTTTGTTTTTCTCTTAACTGCTTTCATAGCTGATTATACAATTCTACAATCCAAACAAAATTAATTAGAAATTAATAGATAGCTAGAAGTCCGAGTTTCAAGAAAATGAGTAAACCGGAAGTGGGCTTTTAGTAAACATATTTTTCAGTATTGGACGAATTCCCAGGAATTTCATTAAATTTCAACTATAAAATTTGTCAATTTCAATTTTTGAAACTAGAGTAAGAGAAAGTTGTGTGAGTGTGTATCACACCCGATTTTTTGTTTTTCATTTTTACTTTCTCTTACTCCTAGTAGGAGGATGTATTATAGCGTGTCAACTTTTCGAAATAGAATTTTCACCGGAAATATCCGTTTTGAGGTTCCCTGAGTCCAAAAAAGTGGTTTTAGTCTGTGTGTGTGTGTGTGTGTGTGTGTGTGTGTGTGTGTGTGTGTGTGTGTATTTGTATGTGAACAGCATAGCTCAAAAACCAAAAACCGTAGAAAACTGAAACTTAATATTCCGTTTAGGTATCACCATGCGATCTGACTGTGCGTTATCTGTCAAAATTCCTCAACCGGAAGTACCACTTTACTAGTTGACTTTATTACTTTTTTGCGTTTTTCTCAAAAATGGCTCAAAGGATTTTCTTTAAACTTGATACATCAACTACACACACAAAGAGCTACAACTTTTATTTGAAACATTTCTCTGGGAAAATTGATTTAAGGGCCCTTCTGGGGGAGGGGTGGGGTTAGGTTTTCCTCTAAAGTGCTATTTCAGGTTATTACACAATTCGGTCATTTAAATAATGTTAATTAGAATTAAGTATGTTGTTGAAATTCCGAGTTTGAGAAAAATCGGAAAACCGGAAGTGATTTTGTTTTAACACTTTACTAAATATGATTTTTTCACTTTTTCGCGATTTTCTCAAAAATGGCCAAGACGATTTTCTTGAAACTACACATATAAACTAAACATTCAAAGATCTACAACTTTGATATAAAACATTTCTCTGGGAAAATTCATTTAAGGGCACTTTTAGGAGAGGGGTATGGTTACAGCTTCCTCTAAAGTGGTATCATACTTGATTATACAACTCTATCATCCAAATGAAATTAATTAGAAATAAATAGTTGGCCAAAATTCCGGGTGTGAAGTTCAGTTTTCGACAAACTATAACATTTGTTAATTATAATTTTGAGAACTGGAGTAATAGAAATTTGTGTGAGTGTTTCACACCAGATTTTTTTATTAATATTTTATCTTTGTCTCAACTATATTGGCGTTTGTCATCATTTTGATGAAATAAATAAATTATTGGCATCATTGTGCTCCGTGCATGGTGATGTGACTGGCAGGGAGAAATTAAAGAGGTGAGCACATTTTCTGATAGACATGCTGCACTAAAACCAAATATAAGACGTGCTGGTGCTCTAAATTAGTGGATGAATGTAGGGGGAGATGACTTAATGGCCTGCCACGGAGAAGCATATAGTGGAGAACTGTTCTGGCTTCCCGGACACACGGGGATAAAGGGCAAAATGGAAGGTTGGACGAGTTGGTATAAGATGGAATTTTCATTATCGTTTTGTGGTCTCTAGCTAGGTAATTTTGCCAGAGCCAGAAAAATCAAACAATGGCGGAAAAGGGTATTGGAGTAGTGCAGAGTTGTGGAGGGTGTCTCCAGGCTAAAAGATATTGCATTTTGGTAGCATGGTACTTATACAATATGGCACTTAGAGACAAGCTCAACGTTGCATTTTTTTCCCCCAAAACACTACAAATATTAATTTTTCTCAAAAAAGATTTTTTAAAATAAAAGTACTAAGACTTTATGTGTGTGTGATTTGTAGGGAACGGATTCGTATGTATTTACATATTTTTTCTAGGCAATTTACAGACGTTTTTCAACTAGAAGTATTCATACTGACACTTTTTAAGCCGTTTGAGTCTACTTTTATTTCACATATTTCCACATATTTGGATGTTATCGCATATTTATACATATTTTATCAAAATAAATAAATATTTCTACATATTTAATCAAAATATGTACATATTTTTTCATATTTTTCATTTTGGGCATATTTTCATAATTGGGAGGTGGTTGACAGGAACTGTGAACCACAGACTGTAGGGCTGTGAATCAAAGTGGGTACAATGGTTATTGTAATTTACACAGATGCTGCTAAACAGTGACGGGCACTTGTTAGTTCTTTGAAGTTGTCTGACGTTGTCTGTTCTTTCAGCTCGTTCGTTGAAGTGTCCAATTCATTTCGTTCGGTCACTTAGTGTATTCTTTTTTGGGTGAAATGCCACGAACATCGGCCTCAAACAGACAACTGGTTGCTAAATATCTTCGCGAGTTTCCAGCAGAACTTTTTCGAAGTGATGGAGACATTTTGTACTCCACAGCTTGTGACAAGCGCGTTTCTTGCTCTCAACGTTCCCAAGTCACCCAACATATTGCCACCGGATCGCACATAGAGAATAAAACAGAAAGAAAGAGAGGACGTCCTATCAAGCCTTCCTTACATCTCCATCATCAAGTAAGTCTACTCTGAGTACAGATCTGTGTCGGGCTTTGGTTAGAGCAGATATCCCTTTCCACAAACTTAAAAATCCTCATTTCAAAGGATTCTTAGAGACCTATATTGGGAAAAAAATGCCTGACGAGAGCACTCTGCGGAAAAACTACCTGGAAGATATCTATAAAGATACACTAACCAAAATTCGAGAACTTATCAAAGATGGACCGATTTGGGTGTCAATTGATGAAACCACTGACGTTGAGGGCAGTTATATTGCCAATGCAGTTATTGGAAAACTTGACAGTGATGCTGATGTGGATTCAAAGCCATTCCTTTTGAACTGTGAGGTTCTCGAAAAATGCAATCATTCCACCATTTCACGATTGTTCGATGCCTCAATGCATATCCTATGGCCCAGTGGAGTTTTGAACGAAAAAGTTCTTTTGTTTCTCTCTGATGCTGCCCCCAAAATGGTCAAGGCTGGGCAATCTATTCAGGTATTTTATCCTAAGATAATTCATGTGACGTGTATTGCTCATGCCTTGCATCGAGTAGCAGAAACTGTCCGATCTTTGTTCAGTGACGTAGATTCCTTAATCTCCGCGGTTAAAAAAGTGTTCTTAAAAGCACCAAGTCGCATTAAAATGCTAAAAGATCTCTATCCAGACTTGTGCCTCCCACCAGAACCAATATTGACAAGATGGGGTACTTGGCTGGAAGCAGCTCAGTATTAATATGAAAACTACAATAAAATCAAGAATGTCCTTTCACATCTCGAAGACGAAGCAGTAGCGATAAATACAGCCAAGTCTTTATTCGAGAAACCTAATTTAAGGAACGACCTTGCATTCATTTCTGACAATTTCGTATTTCTTGCACAAGCCATTACCCAACTTGAGTCCCAAAATGTTCGACTGACAGAAAACGTGTCCAACGTTAAAAAAGTCATCGAAAAGGTGGAAGGAATACCTGGAAGTAATGGAGATCTGATCAGATCAAAACTGGTAGAAGTACTGAGCAAGAACAAAGGGTGGGAGACCATCTGCCAGATTTCTGATATTATCAGTGGAACAGAAGTCACCTCAGAACATCGTGTACCCTTTACAACCAACGAGATAACTTCTTTCAGCAAGGCACCTATATATAACATCTGTAGATGTTGAACGATCTTTTAGTCGTTACAAGTCCATCTTACGCCCAGATCGTCGTCACTTTACGTTCCAACATTTGAAATTTCATGTGGTTGCAAACAATTTCGAAGAGTGAAGTTTTCAAAATTGAAAATTTAACACATCTTTTTATAAATAGTAAAAAATGTTCTTTGTTGTATAAATAATTATAACTTGCCCCCCAAAAAAATTCTATTTTCATAAAAAAAATGTCCATTTTACTTAAATATTCCAGAAAATATTTTAAGAAAATCACATATTTTCCACATAATTGAAGAAAATAAATGCATATTTTAATTAAATATTTGGCATTTTTAAATACATAAAAATTCGTTCCTTAGTGATTTGTATGCAAAGCTTAAAGAAAATCGTTGAGGTAAATTGGAAAAACAATCCAAAACTAAATGAATTTTGTGTTCACTATTATTAAGTCGATTAGAAGGAGGTTTTGAACTACCTGTGATTATTCGTTTTACTTTCTCTTACTCCTAGTAAGAGGAAGTATTGTAATCGTGACAAATTTTCGATATCGAATTTTCACCGGAAATATCCGTTTTGAGGTCCCCTGAGTCCAAGAAAGTAGTTTTTAGCAAATTGCCTGTGTGTGTGTGTGTGTGTGTGTGTAGGTATGTGAACAGCATAGCTCAAAAACGAAAAGCCGTAGAAAGTTGAAATTTGATATTCCATTTAGGAATCACCATGGAATCTGACGGTGCGTTATCTGTCAAAATTCCACAACCGGAAATACCACTTTACAAGTTTTTTTTTTTTTTTTTTTTTACGTTTTTCCGATTTTCTCAAAAATGGCTCCGACGATTTTCTTTAAACTTAGTATGGCAACTACACATACAAAGAGCTACAACTTTTATTTGCAACATATCTCCGAGAAAAAATTCATTTAAGGGCACTTCTGGGGGAAGGATGGGGTTAGGTTTTCATCTTAATTGCTATTTCAGTTTATTAGACAATTCTGTCATCTAAATAATGTTAATTAGAATTAAATATGTAGTTGAAATTCTGAGTTTGATAGAAATCTGATAACCTGAAATGCGTTTATTTTACCACTTTACTAAATGATTTTTTTTCACTTAATCACGATTTTCTCAAAAATGTTTCCGACTATTTTCTTGAAACTAAGTATAAACTAATCATGCAAAGATCTACATCTTTTATTTGAAACATTTCCCTGGGAAAATTCATTTAAGGGCACTTTTAGGGAAAGGGGTGTGGTTATATTTTTCTCTAAAGTGCTATCATAGTTGATTATACAATTCTATCATCCAAACAAAATTAATTAGAAATAAATAGATGGCCAAAAAATTCCGAGTTTTAAAAAAATTAGTAAACCAGATGTGCGCTTTTATTGAACAGTTTTTTCAGTTTTCGATGAATTTCGTTATATTTGGTACACAAACTATAACATATTGTCAATTATCCGTAAGTTTGAGAACTGGAGTAAGAGAAAATTGTGTGAGTGTTTCACATCAGATTTTTATTGTGATATTTTGTTGTTACTCTTGTTACTGCCTGCCACTCTCTTTCTCTCTCACACACAATCTATCTCCCCCTATCTACGTATCTCTCTCTCATTCACACATACATACAAACCAGTGAAAGTGAACTTTTTTTTCTTCTATGCCATGTGATTTTTTTTTTTTGAAATAAAATAAAATGAAAAACTCCAAATTTGCACTTATTTGTCCTAATATAAAGGTGATAAAAGTACGTAGCCAGACTGGTACTAGTATTGATTACATTGTAGTCCAGAAGAAAGCATCAATATCACTGAGCCAAACCCATATAATAATATTTGAAATTTAACGCTACTAATTTCGCAGAACTATTCCAAAAATTAAATTTTTTTCCAAAAACAAAAAAGTTACAAATAAATATGATAGATATATTTATTATGCAGTTAGTACCATTCCAAGTTTAAAGGAATCTATTACTAAAAAAAATCTGGTGTGAAACACTCACACAACTTTCTCTTACTCCAGTTCTCCAAATTATAATTGACAGCTTTTATAGTTTATGTACCAAATTTAATGAGATGCGTCAAAAACTGAAAAAATTGTTCAGTAAAAGCGCACTTCCAGTTTACTAATTTTCTTGAAACTTGGAATTTTGGCCATGTATTTATTTCTAATTAATTTTGTTAGGGATAGAATTGTATAATCAACTGTGATAGCACCACCCCTCCCTTAAAAGTGCCCTTAAATAAATTTTCCAAGAGAAAAGTTTCAAATAAAAGTTGTAGATCATTGCATATTTAGTTTATATTCCAAGATTCAAGAAAATCGTCGGAGCCATTTTTGAGAAAATTGCGAAAAAGAGAAAAAAATAATTTAGTAAAGTGGTAAAGTAAACACACTTCCGGTTATCCGATTTTCTTCAAACTCGGAATTTCAACAACATATTTAATTCTAATTAACATTATTTAGATGGCAGAATTGTCTAATACAACTGAATTAGCACTTTAGATGAAAACCTAACCCCACTCCTCCCCCAAAAATGCCCTTAAATACATTTTCCTGGAGAAATGTTTCAAATAAAAGTTGTAGGTCTTTGTATGTGTGGTTGGTTGATGTACTAAGTTTAAAGAAAATCGTCGGTGCGATTTTTGAGAAAATCGCAAGAAAGTTAAAAAAATCTAACTAGTAAAGTGGTACTTCCGGTTGAGAAATTTTGACAGATAACGTACAGTCAGATCTCATGGTGACCGCTAAACGGAATATCAACTTTCAAGTTTCTACGATTTTTTGTTTTTGAGCTATGCTGTTCACATACATATATATACACACACACACAGACCATTTGCTAAAAACCTCAAAACGGATATTTCCGGTGAAAACTCGATATCGAAAATTTGACACGATTACAATACTTCCTCTTACTAGGGAAGGGGAAAGTAAAAAAGATCTGGTACTAATAAAGAAAATCATATTTTATATGGAGTGAAAAAACGTTTAACACGAATCTGGGGGGGAGTGGGGACTGAAATATTTTTTCGTGTTGAAAGATGCATGCCAAAAAAATTCACCAATATTTTCGATGACGTCAAATTGTATTAATTCGTTTTCCCTGCTAAAATTTACACTTATGTAGGTATATAAATTGACAGTCTATATACTTACATATATATATATATACGCGGAATTGTGTAGGGACAATATATATATTGTCCAACACATCATATTAGATTCATAAATAATTATATGTCCTACATATATATGTATTTAACAAAAAATACGTAAAACACATAAAAAAATTATTGATTTTTGCAAAACATTTGATAGTTTGGGGGGGGGGGGAGTCTTTTCCAACATTAAATTGTCGACAAATTATTCGATATCGTCCATCGTTGCGCTTAGTATCATTTTATTTCGCTATTCGAATGCGCATCTAAATAACTGCGTATACTTTTCATGATGTTCCATGTATCTGTAGCGGGGGATTCACCGATTTCCACACACAATTCACCGACTTCGACACAGCTATCACTAAATTCGAAAACTAAATGACCAGTAAATTGAAATGTTTTGACAATGGCAGTGCCTCTTCCTACCCAAAGTGTAGCAACAGTGGCAGCCATCGTTTATTTTGTTCGATCTAACGGGGGAAAAAAAAATAAGCCAAAAAATGTAGCTGATAATGCACTGCAGAAAAGCAGTGTATATTCTGCTCGTCCGAGAAGCGAACACTTTTCGTGTTAAGCGATTTTTGTTTCGTGTTAAAAGAAACAAAAATATATGGAAATTACGTACATAGTATTTTGTCAGGACCGCAGTATGATTTCGTATTAATCAATTTTTCATGTTAAGCGTTTTGGTGCTAAACGCTTTTCACTGAAGTAGTATTCCAGAAAAATCTATAAAATTCAAAACCTATTCTGTAAAATAGCTCTTCCGGTTAAGCAAATTTTTTTTTCCAAATTTGGAAGTCTATCAATTCTTTCTAATGCACATACGAGTATATAGTAATATGCCCGCAAAGGGTATCTGTTGCATGCAGTTACTTGGGGAGTAGCGACCACCGGGTTATTACAGTTCAGTACTCCGTCACTGCACGACACTGTACTGTTCTTCTGCATGTCGTCAGAATAGTACACAATACACTTAAACTACATACACTCTACATTTTACAGACAGGGACAAACACAGTACACAAACTAGAGTCTCCGTCCCCAGTTAATTGGCGTAAGCCAAGGGAGAAGGAAGGGATTAGCTCAGTGGTAGCACGCTAGACTAGCAACGCGGAGGTCCCGGGTTCTAATCCAGCATGCTGCCCTTAGATTTTCTCTTCCTAGGAGCCTCTATAACCCACTTATACGGTGATGCGCAGTGTTGTCTGTAGCTAGAGAACACTGCTTCGAGGCCGGCAATGCACTGAGAAGGCTCCGGGGGGGGGGACAATGGATCTTTCAGGTCGCAATGAGATAATCCTCTACCAATAATCTACATGTATATTAATATTTGAATATGTGGATGGGTCCGCAATGCTGGATAACATCTGGTATTTTATCCGTCGTAGTAGTATTATTCCTTACCAGTTTCGAGATTTTCATCCATCGTTAGATAGAGTAAATCTATCAAGTTCGTGCAGGAAGTTCAATTCAACGCAATGTTTCTGTTATACTCAACAGTTGCTGGTTTGTTGATTGTATATATGTGCTGGTTACTTTGTATTGAAGTGATACTTTAAGGGAAAGCATCAAGTTGGGGACTCCAGAATCCTCCAAAAAAAAAAAAATAATAATAATAATAATTACCTGGGAAAATGATTCAAATAAAAATTTAAAGAAAATCACTGTTGAAGCCGTTTCCAAAAACATCAGTGAAATCCGGTTCATGGTTTTTGTTCGTATGAGATGGCGGGCGGGCGGGGGGAAGTACCTAAAAGGAATACCAAGTTTTAACTTTCTGTGATTTTTCGTTTTTTGAGAACACACACACACACACATACACACACACACACACCATTCGCTAAAAACAATTTTTCGAACTCAGGGGACCTCAAAACTGGTAAACCATTTCGAAAATTTGACAGAATCGCCATATTTCCGCTTACTAGCGTAAGAGAAAGTGAAATAAAAAGGGATCTTTATTTATCTCCCATCAGATTATTAGGAAATTATTAAAAAAACGACCATCATTCAAATTATGATGAATTCATTAACATAAATAACATAAATTCTTCCTTATTATCTGGTAAGTAAATCAATAAAATTAATGTACATCATTAAAAACACCATGTCAAATATACATCATCAATATCAGCTATTATTATGACATCAGCATTAAAACTGTATAAGCGCTCTCTGCATATATTTTCAATTAACACACTCTATTAGTAACTATATAAAATTGTAATTTTCCTTCAAAATTTATTGCTCTCTCAAAATAATGGCCATCACACATATATACATATGAATTTCCACAACATTAAACAATAAACCTAATTGGCTAGAACTTTTATATTTTGAATTGAAGCCAACATTATTTTCAATATATATCATATTTCTTATTAATTTAAACTGCCATTAATTAAATTGAAAGTAATGTTGAAGTAATAAAACTCAAGTTATGAAAATCTGACACAATTACATTAATGAGCAAAATAGGATTTCGAAGAAACCTTACGAAAGACCACAATATCACCGAACTGTAATTATTATTATTATTATTGTGTGAAGAACTAATTAAATAATACTATTACTGTTAGAATGAGAGTTATTTGTATAAATTGGAAATTTAATAAATTAGAATCAAACAAGTTTTAGAGTTAAATGTTTATTTCCTAATTTAAAGGAAGAGTCATTTACTTTTTATTGACATTTTTTATTTTAAATCTTATCTGTTCTAATTTGAACATGTTAATGCATGCACAATTTTTAGATGATTGTTCATTTCTTTAAGACATTCTTCAGATGATTTGTTCTGCTTCATTCGCGCTAATCGATTTGGTTATGATGACCATTCCTATCTTCAGGAAGTCTTGATAAATAGTGTGATATCCACTGATTGCATTAGCCAAATTAAGATCATACACCCCTGTGACTTTTTAGGTGATAATCACTCTTCTTGTGCGCACGCGCGCGTGCGCGTGTGTGTGTGAATTATTGGTTATATCTCAAAAACAAAACAAAAAAAAATGCAAAATGGTATTCCGTGAATTATATTTATTCTTAAGAAAGAAGAATTTATCAACATTTCACTACGTTGTTGTCTACAGGCAACGTTTCTGTCATGCTAAAATGGCAAATTAGACGTAAATTTAACATCACTATTGCTCCAGAACAGTGGTCGGCAAAACGCGGCTCTTTGACTCCTTGGCTGGGGCTCATTCACGAAATGTTTAGTGCAGGCACGGAATATTATTTATTAACTTGCCATGAGATGAGTAAACATTTTTGAAATGCAAGCCTACAGAAAAGAGGCACATTTTAGAGACCAACAATAGCACGGATAGTCGCTAGCAGTGATGTGTATCATTATCTACGTTGAATTGCTACGCACCGAAATGTATTTCAACTATTTGTACTTATTATAGTAATTTTATGCGAAAACAAATTGTCCCTTTTTGCCGAAGATTTTGAAAGAGAAACTATGATTCACTTTCCATGCCTGTTGAAATATTGTCGAGAAAATAAGTCTAATATTGATATTTGCTATTTCAGAACAACACTGTTAAATATGAAGGAAGTTTTTCTCGGCAGGTTCAAAGACTTTAGAAACAGTAAAGCTACGTTAGCCTTTGTTAAAAAATCTCTGAATGCCACGGCAATAGAAATAAATTTTTCGCCCTTTAATATTGATATTGGCCGCTTTGAAATGCAGTTGCTATATTTAAAAAATAAAGAATTATGGAGCTCAAAATTCGAGCGTCTTTGTGCTATTGGAGAAAAATAAATGTGAATTAAGTTTACAGCACAAGCGGTCTGCTTTGAAAGATGGAAAAGGAAGATCTGTTGATTTTTAACACCTGGAATAGTATTCCTGACTCATATGATCAACTGAAGAAACTAGCGTTTGCTGTTCATTCCTTATTTGGGTCTACATATTTATGCGAACAATCATTTTCAAGCATGAACTTTACTATCAAAAGTAAATTAAGAAATCGGCTTATCGATGAGAACATGGAATCGTGCCTAAAATTAAAAACAACAACATACAAACCTGACTTACCCTTACTTTCCAAGGAAATGCAAGGCCATTGTTCACATTAGTGGAGTATTTGTAGTTTTTTTTTAAGGATACCTTTTATATTACGAGGCATGTTCAGTAAGTAAGTGTACTGAATTTTTGTAGGTTACAAAAATTTTTATTTGAACAAAAAAATTACCTGGTTACATTAGTACATATGTAAGCTATTTTTCGACATAGTCACCATTCCTCTCAATGCAAGTGGTGAACCGGGGTATTAATTTTTTGATGCCTTCCTCGAAGTAGTTTCCCACCAAACCCTTCGTCCACTTCTCCACCTCCCCCTTCATCTCCTCATCGGTTGAAAACCTTTTTCCACCCATGCGCAGCTTCAGGGAGGTACAGAGATAGTAATCTGAAGGTGCTTAGGTCAGGGGAATGCGCGGGATGGTTCAGGACATCCCATTTAAACGAGGCAAGCAGTTCCTTCGTGGCGTTGGCCGTGTGTGGTCATTGTCGTGCAGCAGGCAGACTCCCTTTGTCAGCATGCCTCTCCTTCTGTTCTGAATCGCCCTCCGCAATTTTTTTAGGGTCTCACAGTATCTTGCAGAAGTTGATGGTCTCCCCTTGAGGCATATATTCAATTAAAATTATGCCTTGACAGTCCCAAAACACGGATGCCATGATTTTCTTGGCTGAAATTGTGGTTTTGAACTTTTTGGCGGAGGGTGAAGAGGTGTGACGCCACTGTTGAGACTGCCTTTTGGTTTCAGGTGTGTAGTGTGCAACCCAAGTTTCATCTCCAGTAATGATGGAGCGGAGAAATTCATCTCCATGGAGTTTGTAGCGCCTCAAAAACTCTTGCCCGGCCTCCACTCGATTCAACTTGTGTTGGTCTGTCAGCTGTTTTGGGACCCACCTCGCGGACAGTTTCCGATATCCGAGGGTTTCTGTGATGGTTTCGTGTAGCAGAGATCTGGAGATTTGCGGAAACATCGCAGAAAGTTCATCCACAGTCAATCTGCGATCGTCACGGAGCGCATTTTCGATTTTTTCCACAATTTCGTCAGTCACAATTGAAGGTCTTCCGCTCCTCTGATCATCATGCACAGACGTACGACCGTTTTTAAACTCGCGACACCACTTGAACACACTCGTACGATTCATAGCTTTATCACCATATGCAGTTTTTACCTCATTATAAACCTCAACCGGAGTTTTTCCCTTCCAAACGAGATAACGGATGACGCCGCGTATTTCACACTTGGCGGGAGATTGGATTGACATTTTTCACGAAACGTATTGTCGCGTCGACAGTTCTCAACGTACTGACCTCGAACCGGTCTCGTTGCGGAGGGGAGGAATCAGGCTACACGAGTGTGTTGCCAACATGTCGAAAACAAAATGAGCGGCCGTGAAAGCCTCAGTACACTTACTTACTGGACATGCCTCGTATTTAACTTGTTATATTTTTAAATAAATATTACCTTTAATTAATTCTATCTGGTCTTTTATTACAAGAAGTGATTCATGTGTATTCTCTTTAACCGAAAATGTGTACTATAGATTCCATTTCGTATAGATTGCAGAAGGGGCATTATTCTTCATACTATATTTTCATATCATATACACGTTTTATTTAATGTACCGTTAGTTAAACTAAGACATATTTAGCAAAGGCAAGCTCGAGAGTGTACTTTTAATCCTAATTATTTCCATAAAAATGTCTCTACTAAAGCAAAGCTTAATTTAAAAAAAAAATGGCTCTTTGAATCAACTTCAATTTTGTATTGTTTATTTTGGATAAGGAGTTTGCCGATCACTGCTCCAGAACACCGGGAAAAAATGTTTCAGAGAAATATGGTATAATGGAGAGAGAGTGGATTTAGGGGAATGAGATTAGAAATAAACTAGATGATATACTGAACACTGTGCAATAAATAAAACACAAAAATTGCAGGGACATTGCAGTTACACTGAAGTTACGTAGCGAGAAAATAATAAAGAGACAGAGTGGTTGAGTTATTAGAAGTAGATAGGTTGCTGACTGGATGTATTGTTGTAAAACTGTCGTCAAAAACTGTTCTGAACTGTTCTACTATCGCTCTATTTATATGAATCGAACTCTTCTTCCCTAGTCTGGCATAGGCCTAGTAACTAACATTTTATTCATTTCAATGTTTGCTTCTTCCGCTCTTCGGATCCTCTGAATCTTTAATGATTCGGATCCCATTACATATGGCTATATGTGAATAGTTAGTATGTTGAAAGAAAAATTGTTAGTAGTATATGTTTGCCGGTTCTGGGACAGATTTTCACACCCTCACCTACCCCCCTCGCCTTCTACCTTCCAACCTTCCCTGTCCATGATCAACCACCCCCCTCACCGCCCTAGTTACC